>JAQGBT010006940.1:0-11690 GCA_034698585.1 Disparrhopalites patrizii | reverse complement strand
AGAAAGAGAGAAAGAGAGGGAAAGAGAGAGAGAAAGAGAGAAAGAGAGACTTTGTGGGTCGTGTTGCAATCCCATGGATTCCCAAAAGTGACAAGCTGGAAAAGAAATGCGGACACCGCCTTTTGAACGGGATGGAACTGTAGATATTTTATATGGAGAGATCCACGAAAGAAAAAAAAAACATCACAAGGATTTTTATGGGAAGGCGGATTTGTGTAATCCCGAGGGAATCCATTTTTTTCCATGTAATGAGCTGGACGAAGACAAGGGGAAGAATAGCAAATTGGAGGGAAGAGTTACGGAAGGCTCTGATGAAATCGGAGATGACGAGGAAAGCATGAAGGTGTGAATTAGGAATGAGCTTAAAAGGATAAGGGAAAATAAGGGGAAAGGACTAGGAAAAAATGCAGACGGTATAAAGGGAGAGGAAGAGGAAAAAATTAGGGGATTTAAAGGTATGGAAGTGTAAAAATTGAGGAAACTGAGGAAAATAGAGAAGCTAAAAGCGAAGAGAAAGCGAAAGCGAAAAAGAGGATAATCCAGAGACAGAAAAGGGAGAGGGAGAAAAATATGAAGAAGAATATTACGTTGAAAAGGAGCTAGAACAAAGAAATTTAAAATAACAAAAAAAGTCATCCAAAGAGTAATTATTTATCTGAGAAAAACTCTCCAAAAACTGTTGAAATACTCCCGCCACCCACCCAAAAAAATAACAACAGAATAATTCCAAAGCCACACGCTTTCCCATTCTTCTTTCCGACCTCGTGAAAGAAAAACGTGGGGAAATTTTAAAAAATATATTACTCTTTTTGTGGTCCACTGAAAAAGTAGATCTTCATCCCCGTCACTCAGTCATTTGTCTCGCGTTTATTTATGACATTCTCACTCGTCACATGCTACACTTTCCCCCCTTTTGTCTCTTCCCCACCAAGACATTTTGTTTGGTTAATTTTTCATCCTATACAAAAGCCTTTTTTCCATCTCCGCCTCCTTCCTCTGCTCCTGGCTTGATGGGAATCAGCTGACCTCTCCAAAAGAATTCATTTGACGAAAAAAATCCCCTCCCCACCAAAAAAAATTCCCTTGTATTTATTCCCATAGAAAGATCAGAATCATGTTGACTTCTACTTTATAAACAAATTATTATTTGATATTTCAAAAAAAAAATCCTCTCTTCATCTCCTATCATGTGGACCAGTCAATAATGTAAATTCAATTGATTTTTACCCTCTCATAATTGTTATGATTATGTATTACATGGTAAAAGGATGGGAAAGGATCCCCCTTTTTTGCCTCTGTAGTATACGCATCCAATAAATAATAATTGACGGTTGCGGATTTCAAAGCCCCATGTATTTAAAGGGGCAAAAGGGAATTAGAGGAGACAAGAGAAAGAGAGGGAGATGAAGAAAAAAAAGATTTCCCAGTGATAAGGAATGCATTGGAAATTTGAATCCCCGCACATTTACCATGGGGAGAGAGACACACCTGGTGAAAAAATCAGAGCGACTTGTTTTTAAAACGGTAAATAATACATAACATATCGACAGAGGCGGAGAGAGAGAGAGAAATTTCCAGTTTTTCACGGAGCTCAAGGGGAGACAAGAAGATGAAGAAGTCAGAGAAAGAGAGAGAGAGAGAAAGGGAAGAGATGAGGAGGACTCTGTTATTGTTTGATGTATGACATTAACAGCAACCTCAGCATGTAAAAACAGAGGAGGAGCACATTTTTTCCCCTTTCCTATTATCATTAACTGTTATACTTACTATTCTTGTTATTATTATGAAGGGCAGAAATCATCTCCGATTCACCTTCAGGTTTTAATCAGTTAGCAGGAGGCACTCACATCATTTGAAGTGTTTTGATTGATACAGATGTAAATTCTCTGGAGGAGCGATTGAGTGAGACAGCGATGAAGAGAATAAGAGGGAGAGAGAGAGACATGGGAGAGAAGGAAATTAAAGATGCATGGAGAGAGAGAGATAGTGACATGAAGATAAATAGAGCCAACGGCAGAGGGAGATTCGTAGAAAGTGGTTAAATGCGAAAAAAAACATGCCAAATTACTTATATACAGAGAAGCAAAGAAAAAGGGAGAGAATGAGAAAACTAGCTACGAAGAAAGAGAAATAAAAAGACAGGGACATTTGAGAGGCAGTCAGAGCAGGAAAACGCAAGATTGAGAGAGCAAAAGAGAAGGGAAGCACCAGAGAAAAAAGGAAAAAAAGCGTGAGAGAAAAAAAATGAAAAGTGCAAGAGAAAGAAAATGAGAAAAGAAAAGGAAAGTGCAAGAAAGAAAAAGAAAGTGCAAGAGGCAAAAAGAGAAAGAAAGCACAAGAGATAAAACCGTTAGAAATTCCCAGAAAAAGAAAAGAGAAAGAAAAGAGAGAAAGAGAACAGAGAAAAAGAGAAGAAACGATAAGAAGAGAGAAAGAAAGTAAGAGAAAATCGGAGGAAAATAAAGGGTTAATACGCAGAGAGGATAAGAGCGAAAAATTGATAGAGAGAGACTCGGATTATGGATGCAACAAATTACATTGACTGACTCCTTTCAATAATCCCAAGAGAGTTCAAATAACCACCTAATCATGTGATGGGCGTTTGCTCCATCAATAAAAAAAAACATCTCTAAAAACTATCTCCTCTTCCTTCCAATTCTCCTCTTTACAAAAAAAAACCTTGCGTAAAGCTTCTCCATTAAGAGCCATGCATTTGTAAACAGAAGTGCCACAATGGACAGGAGGGCAGTGTAGGAGATGAGGTATCTCTTGCTCCAAATTAAAATGTCACGTTTATACCTTCTTGTCCAGGTACCCTATTGGCATGGGCAAGAATAGCCGAAAGAGAGAGAGAAAAGTTCATTCGTTAAAAAAACTAATGATCAGAAAATGTCTGGAGGAATCTTTAGTAAAAAAAAATATATTTAGGAGGAGTCCCTTGTACAAGATGGAGGTTAAACCCCTTTTTTTATCCCCAAAGGACCCCTACGAAGATACAAGATCACATTATTCACAATCACAATGATACAAGAGAAGAGACGGGAAGAGTGATCGGAAAGAGACGAGGTGGATTGAGGGGATCTTTCTGTAGTAAAAGATTAATCGGAGGAGGATTTGGACAGAGTTCACCGAGGGCAAAGGAGCTCCTCTATAATACCTGTTAATGGTCATTTGAAATTTCTTCCCATTTTTTTTTCTTCATTCCATTTTGGAATGGAGAAGTCTCCCGGGCAAAAAACGTCTTTTTCTGGTCTGAAGAGGGAGCTTTCAAAGGGGTGAAGGAACCACCTGTTGCAAATGCAACAAGTGGTTCCCCGGAATTTTGTATGGCCGTACTGGGAATAAAAGGGAATAAGCCTCTCCAGCGTATTCCACACGTGGCAGAAAAATTCCTTGGAAATGTCTTTCTGTTTATAACGAGATTTTTTTAGGGGGAATGGCACAATTTAGTGTAAGGATTTGTGTACCATTTAAATTGGAATTGTTTATATGGGAGAGAATTCAACAGTTGTCAGTCTTCCCGTGGCATCTCATATCCGATGGGTTATGAAGGTATTTATTTGGATTAAATGGGGAGGAATTATAGGGTTGTATAAATTAGAGGGGATAGAAACTACTTTTTTTTATCGAAAGAAGAGATCAGGAAATTGTCAGGTAATCAGCAGCTACTTACCTGATTGTTTTCCTAAATTATTCAAGACACTACTGGTTGTCTTGTGGAAAGGCTCTGGGATTAAAGACCCAATTAAATCCTGTTTTGTCACTCCCGTTTGACGTGTTACAAGAGATTTCCAATGACATTTTGACACTCTTCAGGCCTGTCTGACTTTTTCTCCCTTTCTCTCTCTTTTATCTCACCCTTTCTCTTTCTCTCTCCACTCTCTCTCTCTTTCTCCTCTCTATCTTTGACTTCTTCTCATTGTCTCTTTTTTCTCTCTTTTCTGTATTTTTCTCTTTCTTCTCTCTTTTTATGTATTTTTCTCTTTCTTCTCTCTTTTTATGTATTTTTCTCTTTCCTCTCTCTTTTTATGTATTTTTCTCTTTCTTCTCTCTTTTCTACCGATTTCTCTCTCTTTTTTTCTCTTTTGCTCCGACTTTAATTTCTCCTTCTCGTGTTTATGCATTCATTTGTGCACTTTGTCTCTCTTAATCTCAATAGTTATAATTTATAATTAATATTCACCCTTCTCTGTCTTAATACCCTTCGACAATTTTAATTCTCTTTTTCTTTCCTTCCCAGAGTTAATATGAGCCAAACCATATCTCTACATATTCATTTCAAGTCTCTCTCGCCTTTTCTTTGATCCCCTGTCTCTCTCAATTTTTCCCAATCCATGGAAAGAACCTGCTACACCGCCTCGGCTCTGGTGTCTGTGTGTATAAATACCGGTTTTTCCTCCTAAATAATTGTTTTTTCACGAAACTCACAAATCCCCATTGATTCACGGAATAAATACACAAGTGTGTTTAGAGAAGGGTAAAAAATCGGCCGTATTTAGCTCCCCATTGCCACTTGAATTTCTCCCCTCCGTCTCCTATTCTTCTGGGTCCGTGTTTATTTAGACAAACCTCTCCTGTTTTTTTTGATTTATTGAAGAATGGCGCATTGCAGAAGCGGAGTGAGAGAAAGCACACACGCTCTTGACGCTCTGTCAATTTATGAGGAGGATTTTTTTTCCCCGTCGAGGTAGTATAAGAATCCCGTTCGCTCCACGTGGCCTTCCCCACTATTCCCTGTAGCCTTTAAAACCCCTTTGATTCCGTTTTGTAACAAGTTTTATTGCACCATGTTCATATAGAAAAATGCAATAAAAATTTTTTGGTAAAGAGGAAAAATTAAAGGAAAGTGCTTCTAAATCAGGGGAAACGGCAAGTAATTTGTTGCGCGTGTACATTAGACGGATGGTAATATTTACCATTTGAGCAATTCAGCACATTCAAAAGGATATAAGGCTGGCCAACCAGCCATATATTTGGCCCATTACATATGTAATGGGTGGCAGGTTAAGGCCAGGCGATGAAAGGCTCATCATCTCCACCATCATCATCATCAAATAATCTCCCGCTCAACCAGCTCATATCCACTCACGATTTTTCCAGAAGCCCATCTGGTTTTTTACGAAAAAAATCCTTGTGTTGTTTCTATCAAAATCTTCCTTCTCATCTCTGGGACACATTCAGTTTTCTTGACTTCCCAACACTCATAATGTAAAAAATGGGAATATTCTACCAAACGAAAAAAGGCGATCATCCTCGGAGAGTATCCTGGAGCTGTGCAAGAAGTCTCAATCAATTTTTCTTTTATTGGACCTGACTTTTTTTTTCTCCTGGAGAGTGCAAGAGAGAGAGAGAGAAGGGACCCAAGCGAGATAAGGGAATTCAAGGGGAGACTTATCACAGTCACTGAAAGCAGACGGGATGCACCATATGAAAAATTGAGTCAGGCACTGTGTACATGTCCGAAGATGAAGGGGAAAAAATGAGAAAGAAGAATTGGACGAGAGATTTGAATTATTATTGTTGTTGTGGTTCGATGAGGAGGCGGAGGAGGAGATGAACATGAGCTGGTGGACGGTTAAATCCCTCTCATCTCCTCCTAATATTTTAATAATCATAATGCATTTTCCCTTATAGCACTATACTACAGTTATGCCATGTTGCTCACGTATCTCACGTGTCCTCCCATCAAAAAAAATGGTATAAAAGGGTGCAAACCGTTGGCTGGCATTGTTATTATCATTATTAGGAGTTACTCTCCACTGATTTCCTCTGTCTCTCTCTCTCTCTTTCTCTCTTTTTCTCTCTCTTCTGTCTCTCTCTCTTTCCCTCTCTTCCGTCTCTCTGTTCCCATCCTCTGTCTCTGTCAGCCTCTCCGTCTCTCTCTCTCTCATCTGTACTAATGAAGCATGCAGGGAGCCACGCGTGCCCCCGGCTGCTTCCCGCCTTGAAAATATTTTTTTTTTTTGGAAAAGAAACCTTATGACAAGCCCTCTTATAAATTCCTCCATACATAAGCACTTGCATTTTAACCCTTTATTACCGCACCATCTTCCTGTATAGGACGATCCCCCAAGAAAAAAATGCCCCTATAAAATACATGGGAATCTGTCACTCCCTCCTCCTCCTTCCTTTCCCTGAGCCAAAGACCAAGAAATATAAGGTCTCCTTTTATAAGTTATATACAGACTGAGTACACTATGTAATCATGATTTAAGCGATACACATTGTGGGTATACCTGCACAATAATAAGACAATACATGTACAATAAATAGGTAGGTTCGTACATGTAAAGTATGCATATTGTGTGTACAGGGAATAAAGCTCCATTGGCAGGAGGTATATAAATATTAAGAAAAAGGAGCTTGAACGGCATTCGGAGGCGGGGGAGGGGAAGTGTCCGTAGAAGGGAAATTGATAGGAGGCATTTACATCTCTTCCCGTCTTTTTTTCTTCTTCTTTGGCTCTTGTACAGAGTACAGAAGGATGAAAAAAAACACAGTTACAATTAAGGAGCATATCGGAATTTGTTCAGGTCCATACATACAACGGCAGGAGTGACTTATGTAGGTAAGAAGAGAGGTTTAGCGGGAAAAATGGAGGGGAGACATGTGGGTAAGTAATGTATATAGGTAATGGAGAACAATCCTTTTTGTCTCTCTCTCCCTTTCTCTCTCTTTCTCTCTCTTTCTCTCTCTTTCTCTCTCTTTCCCTGTCTCTCTCTTTCTCTCTCTTTCCCTGTCTCTCTCTTTCTCTCTCTTTCTCTCTCTTTCTCTCTATTTCTCCCTCTTTCTCTCTTTCTCTTTGATTTAACCCTTTCTCTCTTTCTCTTTGATTTAACCCTTTCTCTCTCTCGATATATCCCTTTCTATGTTCTCTCTACGTCTCCAATTTCGCCCTTTCTCTCTCTCTTGCTCGCTCTCCCCCGTAATTTTTTATTGGAGCTTCCTCCTTCAAGCCTGTGACATGAACATCTATCACGCCTCATGTGCATCATCTCCATAAGCCTTATCCTTGTCCTTACCATACCTTTTCTCTCTCTCTCTCTCTTCTTCTTCGTCATCCTCCTCCTCCAACCTGACTCGGGAGTTGAATATGTATGAAAAATTATGGGGGATGTTGTTGGTGGTGGAGGATACCACCGTCAGACATGACGCAGGCTTAGGGTTTTGGATTACGAATTTGCCTCAAGGGTCCTCTTGTCTTCTCTCTCTCTCTCTCTCTCTCTCTCTCTCTCTCTCTCTCGTCTCTCTCTCTATTTCACTTGTTCCATCTCTTCCATCCGAAGCTTCTTACATGAGTAAGCGTATATAAGATGGGGAAACATAAGGCGAGTGGGGTGTACGCATTGTTATCCCTCGTATCATTTTGTAACCACGCTCTCTCTCCCTTTCTCTCTCTCTCTCTCACTGGAAAGATTCATAATTCTTGTTTTTTTACTGCCTACAAAAAGGCACAGGTAGCAGGTAGGACAGCTTGTACATGGGTACGGGAGCTGGAAGGCAAATGGAGAAAATAAGTACCAAAAAAAGGATGTACATGAGTATGAAAAGGGTAACGAGACGAGCCTTCTTGGTTTACGGGTAACAATGCTTATTTAATATCTTACAGCATCAAATCCTATTCATTTCTCTCTCTCTCTCTCTCTCACTCTTTTTCTCTGTCTCTCTCTTTCTCTGATTCTCTCTCTTTCTCTCTTTCTCTCTCTTTTTCTCTCTTTGGCTCTCCCACACCATTGAATCACCTCTTCCGTAACTGAGAGGATACGGAGAGACAAGTGAAAAAAAATGTCAGAGACAAAGTTACTCCCCAAGTCGGGTGTGATTGCCTCGATTCCCCCTCACAAGATTTCCCTTTCGCTGCTTCATCAAGGTCCATAATATTATCTTTCTTCCTCCTTCTTTTTTTTTTATATATATATATTCAAAATCTCTCTCGTTACACAGAGACACCGTCATTTGGTTCCTTTTTTGTTACCCTCCTGCTTTACCTCCTGACTCCTCCAGTCCGACCGTCTCATCATCATTAGGGATGCGGGTCCATCATCAAGATCCCCACGTTCTAGGGCTGCTGTTGCTCCCTTTCTTCCCCTCTGATCATAATATATTCTTTATCCCTTAAGGACCTTTTTTACGGGGATGGCCTGGAGATAAAACTTTTTTTTTACTGGGCAGAACAAGACGGGCATATTGTTTTTTTGGGGGAGGAAAGGAGAGGGAAATGAACTATGGAACATGGTGGAGGTGGACATTTGGAGAAAATGTTGGGGGGAGGAGGGAAGTTTAATGATAATGATGAGGGTTTGAGGGTGGATTACGGCGTGGGACACGGAGAAATATAAGGGGGAAGGGGTGTAATCATGGGTTTTGGACCATGTAAGTACAGGACTATTTTTGAGGGGGGAAGGTGTATAATTAATTCTATGTACCCGCTCTTTTTTTTTATGGGGAAAGACCATGATGAGGGTTTGACTTGGAGAAAAAAATTATTGGTATTGGTGCGGTTGCGACTGTTTTTTGGAGAGGGAAAAAAAGGAATAAATCAATGTCTCTTTTTCTCTCAAACGTCAAATTGTCCGGGGTTTGACTCGGTGTATTTTTCTAGGATGTGGGGAAATGGACGTTTATGGGGAGTTTTCAGAGGGAAGGAGCAGATGAAGTAGAAAGAGAGAGAGAGAGAGAGAAACAAATCCCAGAATTAAATTAGCAGGTACATTCGAACGTCGGAGAGAGACAGACTAAGATGAAAATAATTGGGGCCTTATGGGTGTTTGAGTCATCATCATTATTCCAAGGAAAAACTCTGGCTTTTTTCTTCGTATCGTATGGGTCACTGTGCTTGCTCAGAGACGGGTGAGAAAAGAGAAGGAGAGAGAAATAAAGAAAAAAGAGAGTCCAAAAGAGGGAGAAAGGAAAAAGAGAAGAAAGAGAAAGGGAAAAAGAGAGGAGAAAGAGAGAGAAAAGGAGAGAGAGGGAAAGGGAGAAAGAGAAAGAAAGGGAGAGAGAAAGAGAGAGAAAAAAGAGACTTATACGTGTGAGGGAAACGATTTGCCTGGGAGAACAAATAAGGACATTATTGAAGGAATGCACGTGACCTTCTGGCGCTCTTCATGTGCTCCAAACTTTTTTTTTGGGTGGTTTTGCTTCGGGATGGTGCCGGACGAATGATGATGAGGATGGTGATGATCATTATGATGTGTGTTTGGCTTTCTCTATACAGTCTGTGTAGGAACGCTTTTGTTGACTAAAACGAAAAAAGAGTGACCGCGGCAGGGAAATTTGTCTGGACGTGTGTTACATGCCATTGCGTGATATTTTTAAAAAGATGAGTAAATCATGTGTGTCTCTTTCTGGGGGCTTTTCTATGCGCTTCTTGGCACTTTTGGTTTTCAAAGGGTTAATCGCTCTTGTTGTCGACATCTGCCGACCAATTTCGTTTCTTCAATTCTTCCTTTTTTCCCTGTCTCTTTGCTCTGTATTTCCTTTTTTCTGCCACTTTTCCTTTCTCCTCTTTTCTTTTATCCTCTCCCTTTTTCTGTTTCCTCTCTCCTTCTTTCTATTTTTCCTCTCGATTGTTCCCTTTTCACTCTCTTCCTTTCTATTTTTGCTGTCATTTTTTCTCTTTTCCTCTCGACTTTTCTCTTTTTACTCCCGATTTTTCTTTTATCTTCTCTCCCACCTGTTTCATCTAGTCTCTTCATCCAACCTCCTTTGGAAAATGCTTCTTCCAGAGTAACAATCCTCCAGAGCTTCCCCTGAATCTTCCACATCTCTCTCTCATCTCCAGCAACCAGCCCTTGGTCGGCAATAAACAATCCGTGCACATCCAATTAATTACATTTGTATAATTTAATTCCATTAATTACCTTTATGTGGAAACCCGACCACCATACATGTTTTATGACTCCTAATAATATTAAATTTTGTTCTGAGTACGATATCCCGCTCATTCCCAATCTCTTCAAAACTCTGCGTGTGACCTTCTTTGACTGAAGTCCACCTCCTAAAAAAAAAAATCAAAAGTCCCGCCGAAACCACCTACTAGGTCCATCGACACTATTCTTCCGTATAATATCCCTTCATGACTTTTATTACCATTCTTGCCCATCCAATTCTGTTTAATAAAAAAAATCAACGTTAACATCAATGTAGTCCCGTTTAAACCGTGCATGATGAATAATTATTCTCTCCCAAAAAAATGCTTCACCTCTCTCCTCTCCTTTGAAAATGCTCCATTTTCCATCAAATAAAAAAAAAAGTGGCTTGTTTTTACTAAAAACCGTAAAAAATAAGAATGTAAACTGTTATTTCATTTTTTTTATCTTCTTCTTCAAAATATCCCCCTCAAGATGCAAAAGGTGTTGGTCCACTCCAAAACAGAAAAATGTATAATACACACAACACATGAAGGGGGAAAAAAGGGGGAAAGCTGAGGGAAAAAGATGATGAGGAATGAGAATGAGTTTGATTGACTACCCGTGGGCTTATTTTTTTTTTATTATGCACAGAAAAATTCAATGTGAGCTCGTACATAATAAATTAGAAATGTGTTTATAACATGTAAGGATTACGTTTATGAGGATGATAATAATTCCTCGAGCCGGATTCTTCTTGAAATGTGTGAGTGTGTGTGTGTGGATGTGGAGGTATGCATCAGTCAAATGAATCTTTTTGGCCTTGCCATCTTTCTCTCTCACTCTCTCTCTCCTCTCTGAAGGTATGCACACACTCCTTTTTTTCACCAATAATTATGTAACGTATAAGGGAAAACACGAGGAGAGGGAGAGAGGCCTACACATGGCTCATTGGCTAGTTGGGAGGGAGAGAAAGAGCGCGATAAAGGAAGAGAAAGAGGGAAAAAGAGAGCAAAAAGGGAAGAGAGAGAAAGAGAGAGAAAGAAAAGAGGAAACCAGAGATAAAAACAGACAGAGAAAAGGAGAGAAAGACGGAAAGATTTTTCAATATGAAGATCATGTGTATACCCTCGTTTCTTTTGGGGGAGAATAGATAAAGTGAGTATACAATATGTATGTACGTATAAGCAAAGGACGAAGAAGAAACAGATGGGGTATGTGAAGAGAAAAAAAAAAGAAGAGGAAGATTTTGATGTTGTGATGATTTTAACTGGAGGCTTTAAAAACCAGTCTGATTTCCAGCTCGATCTCCCCATGATAAGTCAACAACAGTCATTCGCTGCTTCTCCATTAGCAGGAGCACATTGAGAGTCAGAGGGAGAGAGAGAAGGAGCAAGAATGAGAGACGGAGAGAAAGAGAGAGAGATAGCAACGTGTGTAGTACAGGGTAGATTTAACCCCTATAAGTAATACTTGTCCTCAGGTTTTTAATAAGATCGCCTCGACATCCCCTCACAACCGTTCTGATTTTTTTTCAAGTTAAGGTTACTCTCATTCTTTTCGTCTCTTGTTTTTTATTCTCTCAGTTTTTACGTCTTTCTCTCTTGTCTTTCTCATTTTATCCACATATATTTCCACTCTTTCTCCTTCTTCTTCTCTCTCTTTCTCCTTCTTTTTCTCTCTTTCTCTTCTATTTCTCTCCTTCTCTTCTATTTCTCTCTCTTTCTCCTTCTTTTTCTCTCTTTCTCTTCTATTTCTCTCCTTCTCTTCTATTTCTCTCTCTTTCTCCTTCTTTTTCTCTCTTTCTCTTCTATTTCTCTCCTTCTCTTCTATTTCTCT
>JAQGBT010006939.1:0-11697 GCA_034698585.1 Disparrhopalites patrizii | reverse complement strand
GGGAGAAAGAGGGAGAAAGAGGGAGAAAGAGGGAGAAAGAGGGAGAAAGAGGGAGAAAGAGAGAGAAAGAGGGAGAAAGAGGGAGAAAGAGAGAGAGAAACAGAAACAAATAGAAAGAGGTAGAGAGAGGGAGAAAAGAGAGAAAGAGACAGAAGGAGAGAAAGAAATACAGAAAGAGCAAGAGTAAGATCAGCGGAAGAGAGAGAGAGAGCGGAAGAGAGAGAGAGAGAGAGAGAGAGAGTGGGAGACAAAGAGAGAGAAAGCGAGATAAACAGAGAGATGGTTTTTGTAAATTGACTTGTGTAATATCCCAAGGGTCTCCACTTTCCCAGATCTCGCGTCATGCGTCAATTCTTTTGTGAGCTCCCCTTCAATTCTCTCTCTCTCTCTTTTCTCTCTCTGCCTCTCAGAGTCGTTCACTTACTCCCAGCAATTTTATTGCTCGCTTGTTACATTGTTTGCTTTACGCTACAACATCCACACTTAACTTGCTCCGAGATTTCCCATTATTTTTTTCTTCCAAACTTTCCGATTCTTCGAAATGTTTAAATTTTCCATATTGTGTTTCAACCTAATCAATGCAGTGAATGTGAATTTACAAATACAATTTTTTTGTTACCCTTTTGTGTGAGCCTCTTTTGGTTTAGACGGGATTTTTTTAACGTGCAGGGAAGGGTTGAAAATTGTCCAATTTTTGTTGTTCTCTCATATCTTCAATTAAATTAAAAGGAAGAAAGCATCAAGTTCTTGGAAGCACTTTCACAAATGATTTTAACCCCTACGCATCATATTTTTCCACGGGAATACTCCACGGGAAAGACAACTCGTGTACACATACACGCGCCTCACGGCTGGTTGGTGGTAATAGGATTTTCTCCACTTCCATTATTTCCTCCCAAATTAAATCATCGCCTTCACTCATTCCTTCTGTCTCTCATGTTTCCATTGAATCTCTCGTGGTCTTGCTCTGCTCCTTAGCAGTATGATGACAGTACTTCCTTTTTTCAACTTTCTTCCTATTTCCTCATCTTTCACCCCTTTTCCCTCTTATCGATTCGCTGTGTGGTCAATCGTTGTTATTTAGCAGTTTTGTCTCCTTTATATTTGACTAATTCTCATCTCTTAATTTTCTCTCTGTTTCTTCTAATTGTAAGTATTTCGAATATTTTTCCATTTTTTGATGGACGTTTTTTCTTCTCTTTATGTGACGTTTTCACTTACTTTGTCACTTTTTGTCGTTTTTTCTCTCTTTTGATATATTTCCCCTTCTTTTAAACTCTTTCGGCTAATCCTTGACTCTCTCTCTCTTTGTTTATTTTCAACTATCTCTTATAATCTCTTATTCTCCAACTCTCTCTTCAGATATCTTTCTACATTATGGTGTCTCTATCTCTCTTTATCTCTGTTTTTCTATCTCTATCGTTCTTTTCTGTTTCAATCTGTCTCTCTCCATCTATCTGTCTCTCTTTTTCTCCCACTTTCGCTCTCTTCTTTCTCTTTTTCCCGCTTTCAATTTGTATTTTGAGGTCCCACCTTTATATTTTCTCGTTTGGTCTCTGTCTCTCCCTTTAGTTCTCTATTTTGACATACTTCTTTCTCTATCACTCTCTTTCTCTCTTTCTTTTCCTCTCTTTCTCTTTCGGTTTTTATTTCAAGTCCTCTATTTCTTTCTTTCGTTTCCTCTATCACTCTCTTTCTCTTTTTCCTTCCCGTTCCCTGTTTCGCTCTTTCTTTTCCTTTATCTGCCTCTTTTGTTTTCTATTTTCTTTCTCTTCCTTTATCTGTCTCTTTTGTTTTCTATTTTCTTTCTCTTCCTTTATCTGTCTCTTTTTATTTCTCTTTTTGTATCTCTTGATATTTATCTCTTTTTTCTCGTTTTCTGTTTTTCTCTTTTTTGATCATTTTGTTTCTCTCTTTTTTCTCGTTTTCTGTTTCTCTCTTTTTTGATCATTCTGTTTCTCTCTTTTTTCTCGTTTTCTGTTTCTCTCTTTTTTGATCATTTTGTTTCTCTATTTTTCTTGTTTTTTTTCTGTTTCTTTTGATCCTTCTTTGGTATTTTTGTTTCTCTCTTTTTATTATTATTTTTCTGTTTCTTTTGATCTTTCTTTTTCTCTCTTTGTTGATCTTTCTCGTTTTGTTTTTCGTTCACTCTATTTCTATATCTCTCTCATTTGATCTTTCTCTCTTTCCTTCTGTCCTTCAATTTTTTTTCTCTCGCTCCTTCTTTTTTCCTTTTTATTTCTCTACATCCCTGTGTTTATCTTTCTCTTTTACTTTCTCTTTCTGTTTTGCTTTCTCGTTTTTCCTTTTTTTTCTCTCATTCTCTCTTTCTCGCTTTGCATATTTCGGGTTTTCTCTCATTCACTATCTTCTGATCTCAATTTATTCCCGTATTTATTTTAAACTACTTCTCTCTCTTTCACTCTTTTGTCTCCCATCTCTCTCGGTAGCTCTCTTTGTCCTCCATTTTCTGTCTCCTTCCCTTAGTCGATTCTGCCATATCCGTGTTGGCTTTGATAGCCATGCGAAAATGATATTGATTGTGCTTTTAAAAGCTGTACACTTAAGCTTCAAAAAGGATACAGTCCCTGTTGGTCATGTTCTCACTTCTCCGCGAGCCCCCCGACACGCTTGCTCCCAATCCGGAGTTACTAATACCTTTGAATGTATGTAAGCTATCTTGGCTCAAAAAGTGCGTACGTGACATCAAAATGTATAAGTGCATCTATACATTTCTCTTTTCACAGGTTTGAGAAAAAAGTAGGCTAAAAAGTTAGCATAAGGTCAAGTTTTTTATGTAGGTCATCCTTTGCAAAGAAATAGAAGCATGATCAACTGTGAAGATAAAAAACCTGGAAAAATCTGGGAGAGTAAAATTTTACATTTATGGATGCATTTATATTTCAATCCGTACAAATATGCATCGGTATACACTGTAATGTATATGAATTATTGTTGGTGGCAATGGAGATGATCAAACCTCGTTCTTCCTCTCACTCAAGCCCTTCAAATAAGATGTAATCCTCGCAATATTTCTGGTAAAAACCACTGAGGAGGAAAAGGGGGAGGTGTTGGAGAAAGTACTAACAACTTCCTAGAAAGATTTTGTTTTCCTCCCCGAAAGCAAAAAAAAAATCCCCGGCGGGTTACCCGCTGAGCTCTCCTCCGGTGTCCGGTGACCATCCTATACAACTTGTAATACGATTACAGGATAAAGGTTTTTGACCACGTCCCTTTTTTTTCTCTACAGTCGACTCTCGCTATAACATCACCCTATGAAGCATCAATTTTCGCTTGCTATAGCGAAAAACTGTTATTGAGAACAGATATTTCTATGTTAACAAACGGAGAAAGTTTTTGAGGGGAGCATTTTTTGCTGCTGTTATAACGAGAGTACTGTTATACAGGGGACTGTTATAGAGAGAATCGAATGTATTCACATTTTGTCTTCTTTCATTTTCCCCGTTTCTCCTTATCAAATATTTGAAGCGCTTTGAGACCAGTGGGTTTTCCGTCTATAGGGGGAAAAAAATTATTACAACCATTTTTGAAAGTCCCTTCCCCCCTAGAGTGGGTCGGGAGTGCGGAGTCATGTTCCTTTGTTAGTTGGTAAAAATGTTGGACAAAAATATTCCCCTTTCCATGACCGCTCTCTACTCTATTCTACTTTCACCCATCTAAATATATCCCATTTTTTATCTCCCAATTTTTGTTTGAATAGGTCAGGAAAAATTGAAATTTTCGGGAAAAGTAACTCTGTCAAGCAAGATATTTTTAGGAGAAAAGGCATTTCTGGAGTAAAGTAAAATTTTAAAAGAAAATAAATTTTTAGGATAAAGTAAATTTGTAAAAACAAAATTAAATTTCGGGAGAGTGGATCTTTAGGGCTCTTTTCTCTCTATAACAGGCATATGACTGTTTTCGCTTTATAACGGTGTTCACAAACCCGCCCGAGAGATTTGCTATGCTAAAATCACTCTCTATACCGGTTTTCTCTATTACAGTTTTTTCTCTATAACGTAAAAGTTTTGAATCCCCCACCATTCACTCTCTGCCTATAACGGTTTTGGGCCACGTCTGCGCATACTTCTCTCTCTATAACAAATGTTCTTTAATTTTGAATCCCCCGCCGTTTAGCCTTCTTCTCTATAACTGTTTTAGGCCACGTCTTTCGCATATTTGTCTCCCGTCTCCCTATGCCGGTTTTTCTTTAATTTTGAATCGCCCGCCATTAAATATTTGTATATATAACGATTTTGCACTATTCCTTATGCCAGTTATTCTCTATAACGGTGAAATGTAGGTGCTTTTTGCTACACCGTTATAGAGAGAGTCGACTGTATGAACTTTTAGCAAAAGTGAATTTTTATAAAACAATTGCCTTGTAGCGTTAAGTAAATATGTAGGAGAAAGCGAATTTTTAAAAGTTATAAAAAATACATTGTGTTGTTTTAAGGTGAAGGTGAAGTTTTGAGAGCGAGTTTATTTTATAAAACTGGATTTTTAGAAAAACCAAATTTTAAACATAAAGTATTATTCTTAGGAGAAAGTTGATATGTGGAAGAAAATAATTATATAGAGAAAGTGATTTTTTTAGAGTAAGCAAACTTTAAAAAGCTGTATGTTTTGCAAAACTGTTTTAGAGAAACTAAAGTTTTATTTAAAAAAAAGTGTTATGCTTAGGGAAAAGTGAATTTTAAGAGAAAGTGAATAATTGGAAGAAAGAAGTTTTATGTAGAAATTGATTTTCAAAAGCAAGTAAATTTTAAAAAATGAATCTTTAGAAATAGTAATTTTTTAAAAGTTAAAAGAAAGTGAATTTTTAGGTGAAATGGAATATTGACAAAGATAAATGTTTTAGTAAAACATAGATATTTAAGAGAAAGTAAATTGAGAGAACGTACTTAAAAAGGAATTCTTAAGAGAAAGTTGGCTTTAATAAAAAGTTGAATTCCATGAAAATTCAATTTTTCAGATAAAGCCGCTTTTTTGGAGAAATCAAATTTTCGGAAATAAGTGAAACTTCAAAAGAAAGTTTATTTTTTATGAGCAAGCGAAATTTCTCGAGTACATATAGCCATACATAAGTGCTGAGTTTATCCACACATAACCCCGTTATTATTCGAAAAGCTGGTGGGCGTCGACAAAATCGAGGAATATCTTCCCCCATTATTTCCTCCAATTTTCCGTCCCACGCTCTGCCCTCGTGAAAGTAATACGATTATTGCCCCCATTATAAAGTCACTTTCACCTGATTATCCCCAATTCATTGAGTAAGGAAAAATATGGATTTTTCCAGCACAAAGCATTGAATGAATATTGCATACTAAATTGAATTTATATTAGCCATCCATCATCCTTCCATTATCCTATATTATATTTTCCCAAGCCATTCCATTAGCACCTCCGAAGACGCTGGATAATGCACCATCCTCTCATCTTCGGGATGTAAATGTCAAAATCTAATCAGGGCACTTCCCCTGATTTTCTTAAAGAACGTATGTAAAATACTCTCAGTAAATAAAATCCATTTGGCTCCAATCGTTCAATATGAAAAATTTTCTCTATAAAAGATTAAAATTGCGTATACGCATAGACTTGCATCAAAGTACTGCCCGATTTCACACCATTTTTCTTAATTTGTGAAAGCAATTTTATCTGTTGAAGTTATAGATGATATTCCATTTATTTTGAAGCTGAATAACGCAATGTAGCGTTAAACGAATTTTGTTCCTGTTCCTGTACCTAAAAATAAAGAGCAGTTGGATGGAGATAAAACAGACATACGGGCAAAGGCGTAGTTCACCAATCCGGAGACGGTATAATTGCCTTGTCACAGAACTATTCCCATTTTTTTTATTCCCTGGAAACAGAGGGAATAAATGCCAGTAAATGGACAAAGGGGATCAAAGCGTTTATTAGAGCGGAACAACGAGAGTATTTTCTCTTTGGACGAGAGCTTGTTAGCGGGGCACGTTTATGTTTTATGAATCAAGTTTTTGGAGCCATTGTTCCTCCCTTGAATTTATTGTTGTGGAAGGATGCTTCTCCCCCGGGAAATGGCTGGAAGCTCATTTTTAATCACATGATTTGCCTATTGTTTTCCAGTTTACCTGGTCATAAGCGAGTATTTCGAGCACCTGGGCTTCGTCTTGGCCTTGGAGAAGCACAAACTTTTGGAAAAGGGTAAGTTCTCAAATCCCATTCGCACGTGCACTTTTAATGGTTCCACAGTGGAGTCTCTCCATAACAACTCTCTTTATAACAAGATTTCTCTGTAACAACATTATTTTCCAGCCCTTCGCACATGGAAGGTGCATATTTAATGTTCTATATAAAAACCTTTCCGTGTAACAATATTTTTCGCCTTTCCCTTCAGAGTTGTTATATAGAGACTCCACTGTATTGACGCAAACTGGGATAAATCCCAATTGTAAACCCACGACATCCTATTGCATTCACTTTCTTTCAAGTATACAAAAATATACAGCTACAGTGGAGTCTCTCTATAACAGCACCAAGAGAACCCTAAATTTTGCTGTTATAAAAGGAATGCTGTTATACAGAGCACAGTTAAGTTACATATTCTATATTATATGTACTAGGAGCTGCGAATTTCATGACGTTACGGAGAACATGCTGTTATAAGAGGTGCTCTTATGGAGAGAATCCACTGTATATTGAACGAAACGTGCTTACAAAAAGCTTGAAATTTGTAAAAAAAAAAAAAACATCACTTTGTACAGTGGAGTCTCTATATAAGTCTCTTTATAACAACATATCTCTGTAACAGCATTATTTCTAAATCCCTTCGTGCATGTAAGGTGCATATTTAATGTCCTAAATACAGTGGAGTATCTATAACAAGCCTCTTTATAACAACATTTCTCATTACAACATTATTTTTTCCGTCCTTCGAACAATAAGCTACATATGTATATTTAATGTTCTATATAGCCATTTTTCCCGGTAACAGTATTTTTCGCCCTTCCCTTCGGATGTGTTATATGGAGACTCCGCTGTACATATGTTATGTCTATATGTATAACAACTTTTCCATGTAACAACATTTATCACAATTCCCTTAAGAGTTGTTATAGAGAGACTCCACAGTAACAACATTTCCCTGTAACCAAATTTTTTCCCTTTCCCTTCAGAGTTGTTATGTAGAGACTCCACTGTAGGTGGAACATCAAATATGCACCTTACATTTACGAAGGGCCAGAAAAATAATGTTGTTACAAAGAAATGCTGTAATAAAGAGACTTATAGAGAGACTTAAAGAGAGTTATAGAGAGACTCCACTGTATCGAGGGTAAGTTGCATTGTCATGACTTTTTGTTTGAAAATCCCGCCCATCCAGGTGAGTATTTGGTCATCGGGGTGTCCATCGACGACTACGAGGACGAGGAATGGAATCCCACCCGCTACTTCAAATGTCTCCTCTGCGACGAGGTGGACAAGGTGGACCCCAGCATCTTCCGATCCTACATCGGCATCGTCGCCTCCCCGCCCCGAAACTTCACCGAATTCTCCCATCGCGTCAATGATTTCATGGAGCGGGAACCTTTCAAATTCCCCAACCCCCTCAAGCATTTTGGGGGTCTCAAAAAGATCCGGATTGAGGCGGCCTACCTGTACGATGCCGTCATTTTGTATGCTCACGCCGTGAGGGCCATTATTCAGGAGACTTTGAGTCAGTACAGCTTCTTCTCCTCCGCATCCTCCTCCCCCACCTCCTCCTTCCTCACCCAGGAGCCTCCAGAACATAATCATCGGAGGGAGAAAAAGAATTCGGGGGATTTCCCTTTTTATTCAAGGAGGAACCACCGACGGAGAGGATTTGCCTCCCGGGGGCAATGGCATTCCTCCTCCTCCTCCTTGAACTTCTCCTCCTCCTCCTCCTCCTCATCCTCATCATCATCATCAGAGGAATCATTGAGACTGAAAAGAAATGCCAGGTTGAGTCGGAGTCATGTTCATAATGGCCATGGAGGAGAAAAAGGAGGAGGAGGATTTGGAGGTAGTTCATCTCCTCTTCACCGGAATCCCCTCACATCGGAAGGGATCATGGAGGCGTTGTTGGCGGAGCTCCTGGATGGGGAGAAGATCTCGCAGAGATTACGAAACATTAGCTACAGGAGTGCCACGGGTCATGAGTCGGAAATGGATGAGAGGGGAGATGCAAAGGGGAATTTCACCTTGGTTTCCCTCAAGAACCGGAACGGCGAATTTGGACTTTACCCCGTCGGATTCTTCCGACAGAGCCATGATTTACCCGTGAGTACATTTTTCATTTTCCCCTTCACTCCGCTACATTTTTGCTCCTATATTTGCGTCTGTATTTCCATGCAGTCGCATGCATATATGTACGTATATGCACATATATACTTAGCCATATACATACTTATATAGATATACTAAATGTGTTTATATATATATATATATATGTGGACATGTGTGCATTTTACGTAATATTGAATGTCTCTTCAATCTTTTCCTCATTTTCTCCAAGTAGCTTGTCCTTATTTGGTTTGACTTTTCCATTCACCGACTGTCTGTCTTTCGCTATCTCACATTCTTCCTCTTTCACTTTCTGTTTTTCATTTTCTCTCTCTCTCTCGCTTTTGCGATTTGGATCTCTCTCTTCCCATCTCTTTTGCTTTCTCTCTCTCTCTCTCTCTCTCTCTCTCTCTCTCTCTCTCTATATATATATATATATAGCTCTCTATAGCTCTCACGCCTCTTCTCCTTTCGCTGTCTCTCTCGTTCACTTTCTCTCTCTTTCGCTATCTCTCTTGGTGCTCTCTCTTGGTCAGTTTTCTCTATAAGGGACCCTCTTATAACGGGTTTTCCTTTATAACGGCGTACACAAACCCGCCCGAGACCATTTCAATGCAAAAATCTTCATCTATAACGGTTATTTTATAATGGTTTTTTCGTTATACCGGGGAAGCCATGAATCCTCGATCAATAAATGTCCTTGGTATTACGGTTTTAGGCCAGGCCCACACATGCTGTACCGGTTTTTTCAAATTTCTGAATCCCCGCCACAAATTCCTTTTTGATATAACGGTTTTAGGCCACGCCCTCCCACGCTATACCGGTTTTTTCAAATTTATCCATCCCCCACCATAAATTATTTTTTGCTATAACGGTTTTAGGCCATCACACGATATACCAGTTTTTTGGTAATTTTGAACCCCCAACCATTAAATTAGATTTTTAACGGTTTTCCTTATACAGGTTATTCGTTATAACGGTTTTTCTGGCTGCTTTTTCCTAAACCGTTCTAGAGTGAATTGACTGTGTTTCTCTCGCTGACTGTCTTTCGACTTCTCTCTTTCGCTGACTCTTTCGATTTCTCGCTTTCGCTGACTCTATTTCGAATTCTCTCTTGTGATATTTCTCTATTAATTTCTCTCTTTCGCTGACTTGCTGTCGATATTCTGTTTTGCTCTGTCTCTTTTCATGTCTCTCTTTCGTTCTCTCTCTATGTAAGACTTCTCTCTTTCGCTTTCTCTACCGTTTTGGCCCTCGTAGGCTTCTGCCTTTCGTGCGCTCTCTTTCGTTTTCTCTCCCTTTTTCTTCTCTCTTTCGCTCTTTCTATCTCTAGTTTTCGCTCTCTCTCTGTTTCGCTTTCTCTCGCCATTTTGATGTTGCTTTGCCAATGGTCATTTTGTCCAGAATACATATTTATTTTTGCTCCGGTTGTTAGTACCAAATTTAGGTTTTTATAGCTAGCTTTTCTGATGTTTTTTGTTTATAATATTTGCCCCATGCTGTTGTTTCGACACACATTAATTTTATCTCATTGTTGCGCCCTTCCTTTCTCCTTCTGTCATGTTTGTCTTTCTCAACTTTCATTATTTCCTTCACTTCGTCCTTCTTTACTTTACTCCGTATTCTTTCCCATGTTTTAGTATTTGACAGTTTTCGTAGTATTTATTTTTTCCATTGTGCCCATCTATTTTCTCTTTCTCTGTGTTGTTAGTTTCTCTTCGATTACATTTGCTATCTCTGTATTCTTGCTTTTGTCGTCTATGTTGCCGCTCTTTACATTTCCCCAACTTTCTCTATATTTCTCCTTTTTTTTTGGCGGTGTCTCTTCAAGTCTTTGTGTTTTTCTTATTACTCAATATTCGTGCTTTATCGCACATTTCCCCCTTTCCCTCTGAGATTTCTCTCTTTATATTTGTCTCTCGATTTCTCCTTTGTTGCTAGGCCTTCTTTCAATCTTTGCTCCTTCCATTGGTATAGCTTCCTGCTTTCCATGACGTTTTTCTAAACATCTCTGAAATGTCCTTTCTTGGTATATTTCTGCATTATGAATGTACATGTTCCCGCTGAGACGGTCCATTGCCTATAGTAGACTTCCCAGACAATATAGAAAGTTGTCTCAGGCCTTCACTTCGTCCCCGTCCATCCCATTTGTTCCCTTCCCATCGCTTTAAATTAAGTAGAAAGTCATTTTTCATTCCCAAGTTCCATTTTCTCCCAGTCTTTCCATCCCAGTTTGTTTGTTTATTTTTTTTTGTTGTCTCAGCAAAAATGGTAAAGACCGTCTTACTTCCCCATACATCATTTTGACTTGGTATTGACGTACATATTTTCCCCTTTGTTTTTGTTTAGACCAAAATATTTCCCCTCTCGGCTTTGTTAGCCAATTGTATGTCTTGTTCGTGAAATTGAATCCCCGATTGTTTACTTTTAACAACTGGCCTTGAAAAGAAAATTCTTCCTTTCACAGTCTTATTTTTGGGTGTCTGTTTCGTGCAGTTTTAATGAGTTTGGCTGCGGAATCCCCTCATTTTTCATGGTTAAGCCTCCTTTGTTCGCCGACATGGACACAAAGCGCAGGGTGCAATAACGGGGTTTTCCCATTTATTTTGACGCCTCAACAACATTATCCTCCATTTGAGCTTGTTCATTTTTGTAGCCAATAAAAACGGCAGTTGAAAAATTACCCCTGCCATCCCTAACCCGCTATTTTCCCCGCGGATAATAAAAAATTGAGTATATATCCTTATAAATATAGTTATACGTACTTTGTACTTAACTATGTGGATATATGGCCATGTATAAAAGTCAAGAATATCTCTATATATCCATGGTGTGATGATGATTACAGGAATTACAGCTCACAGAAGAAATTCACTGGGTCTCCGGCGAGCCGCCCGCCTCCGAGCCAGCCTGTGGATTTTTGGGGGAGAAGTGCAAACGTAATGTTTCTATTTTTTTGTTGTTCAACTCCATTTTCTCAGTATAGTTATATATATATCCAAGGCAATCTGTAATGGATCACCCATCTGCCATTTATGTGGTCATTAGTGCGGCCAAGGCAATTGCCCTCGCATTGTACTTTCCCTTTTAACTGACTTTCACGGAAGAGAGGGAAAAGTCATTGGGATTTCTCCGGGAGAAACACACGTTTTGGGTGCATCCTAAAAACATTTCTATGGTAATAGTTGAACGGCCACTGTCTCTAGAATTTTTTTGTACCTTTTATCTGTCTTTTTCTTTTGTCTTCTTGATGTTATGGCACCGCCATATGGCTAAATTGCACTTTGGAACAGACAAGGAGCTACTTGAGAGCACAGAGACACACTTCAGACTTGATCAGAATAAGGAGCATCTCCGATTTCACAGCAATCTCTCTCCTCTCCCTCCTCTCCCTCCTCTCCCTCCTCTCCCTCC
>JAQGBT010006938.1:0-11698 GCA_034698585.1 Disparrhopalites patrizii | reverse complement strand
TATATGCATATGTACAAATGTATGTATATTATGTAATATGTTATTTGCTGCCTGGAAGCACCTGATCCAATTTAGCTGGCCTGAGGTCGAATAAAACGGACGTCTCTGGGGCATGGACAAAGGCTGGAAGAGGAATAGATCAAATTCAAGTGTTTGGGGCTTGCGGGACCAAAAAGGTTTATTTTACTGGAAGAAAAGGGAATATGAAAGGAAAAAATGTGTTTTAATAGCCGTCAAAAAAGGAATCCAAACCGCGTGCTTTTTTCTGGAGGGGAAAAAACCGCTGAATATCAAGTGTGGCGTTCTTCTCCTTTAAAGAGGACAGAGAGAGAGAGAGAGAGAAAGTGGATGGAGGAAAATTCTCAAGTTTTTCCCTGGGAAAGAGACGCAAATTATGCTAATGAGCTCGGTTGTTAGTGGGGACCGAGAACTAAAGGGAAAGTTGATATCTTTTCATCTTTTCCTTCCTTTCTCTCTCAAGTCTCTCCCACTCTCTCTCGCTGATTGTGCATTCCAAAATACGTGCATAATGCCCTATAGTGCTTTTCAACTTTCTCTTTCATACTGTTTTTATCTCTTTCTATAAATTTTTGTCGATTTATTGCATTTGTTGCCTCGCTTTCTTCTTTTCTTGATTTCTCCATTGATTTTCATGCGCATCTTCCTTTTCTTTGCCTTCGCTCTTTTTCCTTCACTAATGCACTTTCTCTGTCTGGCCTTCTTTCGCTTATACATTGTATTTACATTTTATTTACTTTCTCTCTTCGTCTCTGCTTCCAGTATTTTCTCTATTGCTTTTAAAAAATTATTTTAATTGAGTGAATATTCTTCCTCTTTCTCGCTCTGTGTCGCTCTCTCTCTCTTTCTTCCCTTTTTTCCCTTTGGTATTTTCTCTTTCTTCTCTTTATAAATTTCTCTGGCTTATTGAGTCACTATAGTTTCACTCGTATAGTTTATGTCTTGTCTCTATAGTTATATTACTTCCTATGTCTTAGTTTCCCTGTACTACATTGCTTATGTTCTTTCCATTGTTTTCTCTCTCTCTCTCTTACTTTCTTTTCCTTACTTTCTCACTTTCGGACTTTCTCTTGCTACTTGCTTTCTTTTCGAATTTCTTCACACTTTTTACTTGGTATCTTTGGGGTTTTCTTTTCATGGTTTTTGCTTTCTTGTCTTTTCTTTTGGCTCACTTTTCATTTGTTTCTCTATACATATTATTTTCTCTGTTTCTCTTTATTTTTCTCTGTTTCCCTCTCTGTTTTTTTCTCTGTATTTCTCTTCCTCTTTCCGATCTTTTTCTCTATTTTTTCTTTCTTGTTTTCTTTCATGAACTGCAGTCCAATTTCTCTATTTTTTGTTTTTCGCGTTCACTTTCTCAATTTTTTGTTTTTTCCGTTCACTTTCTCTATTTTTTGTTTTTGTCCGTTCACCATCTCTATTTTTTGTTTTTTTCCCATTCACTTTCTCTATTTCTTGTTTTTTCCGTTCACTTTCTTTATTTTTTGTTTTTTTCCATTCACTTTCTCTATTTTTTGTTTTTTTCCGTTCACTTTCTCTATTTTTTGTTTTTTCCGTTCACTTTCTCTATGTTTTGTTTTTTTCCGTTCACTTTCTTTATTTTTTGTTTTTTACGTTCACTTTCTCCATTTTTCTTTCTTTTTACGTTTCGCTGACTTTCTCCATTTTTCTTTCTTTTTACGTTTTGTTGACTTTCTCTATTTTTTTCTTTCTTTTTTACCTTCCGTTCACTTCTGCGTTTCTCTATCTCACTGTTTTTTCTTTTTCTTTCTGTATTTCTGCTACTCTCTTCTTGTTTTCTTTGTCTATTCCTCTGACTTGCTATCTCAATTTTGCTCATAGAATTTCATTTATTCCTCCGTTGAATTGATTTCGTCTCTTTTTGCACTACCTTTGTACTCGATAACCCTCCGTCACAAACTATCCCTCAAAAACCTCTCGAGTTTTTCCGCACTCGAGGATCCCCCCAAATAAGTGGAGGAGGTCATGCGTCCATTCCTAAACACAGCAAACGCTTTTTTAGTTCTGGAATGTTTTTGGCCTCAAGTATACAAAAGCTCTCCTTTGATAAAGTCACCGCTCTAGAAAGCTCCCAAAACGTGAGGGAAGAAATTTCGACAGACCAAAATCAGATCGGACTTCCACCTTTTAAACTGTTATTTTTGTATCTAAATGTGCATTACATTTGTATGTATATGTGTACATATTGATATCGGGAATAGCGAATTGCTACGTACATATTAATTCAACAGAAGTGGTGGTCCCAATTTCTGCCAAATGAACTGACGTCATGGAAGAGACGTTTTGCTTGGTCCAGTCCAAAGGAAAGGATTTAAAACGGCACATAGTAGTTAGTATGCTACAAGTGTTACAGACACCGACAGATTTAAATCTTATTTAATCCTCAATGAACACAAAATGAATATTACATACTGGAAATATTGCGACGAACATGCTCGTCCCTCAAGTGTGACCTTGCTAATGGGCGGGGTAAATGGACGTGAAGGAGAGAGGCAAATAAAAAAGACAACATTTATAAACACAAGTTCAGGCTGGTGATAACCGACTAATGGACAAACTTGGATATTTACAGTCCATGCTAAAACATGGAAACAAAATAAAGCTGGATTTTAAAATAAACAGATTGGAAGTTATTCTAAATGAATCTCCAACATTTCAGGACGGATTTTCCAACCTAAGTGGAGCAAGCACGGCCTAAATTCAAAAATAATAACAGCTAATTCCAGAATTTGGAGGATAATTGAAATTCCTGAATTTATTGATAAGGAATTTAAATTTTGGAGGAATATAACAGAAAATACCGATGTACAGATTTTAATTATACGGATAAAACACTGTTTTTTTTATATTCATAGAAATCATTTATGGAAGAAATAAAATTTTGCCATTTGATTACACAACAAACATTAATACGGTTTATCATTTATTTTTTTTACATTTGTTGATTTTGTTATTTTTGATAATTTAATTTTTGATAATTTATTTTTTCAAACAACAAAAATACATTTGATACCAAAAAGGAGGCATTTGTGATTCGTTTAGTCAAAACAGTAGATTTTTATAATTTGATTTAGACTAAACCCATTATTTATTCAGTTGTTTGGACATATAGCTCAATTTTTTAATTTGTTTAAGCAAATGCATAATTTTAAATTTTTCGGTAAAAAAACCTAATGATTTTATAATAATGTTTTAGCATAATGTTTCTGGCAACATAGATACATTTTTTCTAACGCATAATTTTGTTAATTGTATGTATTAATTGAAAATTAAACACCATTTTTTAATTAATGATTTTGTTAAAGCAAAAGCTTTGTCATGCCTCATGATTTAGCCTCCATCGTCACTAAAATATCTATATATACATACAATTAACTAACCCGAAATATGTCCATCCAAATTAAATCTGTCATCCCCAATAAAAAAAATCTTAATGCTCTTATCCCCCAAATGTCCCTAACAAATGTGGGATGATGTCCCCACTGGTAAAATTCCTGGCACGTGTTATCCCTCCAACTAAAACAAAATCTGTCCCATTCCAGTCAAAAAATCCAGGCGGATGGGAAGAGTATCAGAGAAAAGGAACGCATGGATGTAATTAAATGAAAAATCCCTGTTATTATGACCTAATAGCTTAGCATCCCCTATCTAATTATTTGACAGCCAATATTTTTTTAATCGAAGCTCATTACAATTTACAGCCATGTCCCTGCATAACGATTTTTTACTAATAGTTACATGCATAGACCAAGTTATTTTATTATTACCATTAATAATGCCCTGCTTTAATCATGAAGCACACACCTTCCTCAGAGCGAGGGAGAGGCGGATACAGAGAGCCAAAGGCAGGGAAATTGAAAGTGAAAGAAACAGAGAGAAAGAAAGATGGCGAGAAAGAGCGAAAAAGACACGACAAATGGAGAGAAAGCGAGATAGAGGGATAAAAAGACAGCAGAAGAGATCGTGCGAAAGAGAGAAAGAGTGTGTGTGAAAGCGCAAGAGAGCGAAAGTGAGAGAAGCAAAAATACAGAGAAAACGCGAAATAAAAATAGAGCGCGGGAAGGGGAAAAAGAGGGCAAAAAGGAGCATTTGAACAAAATTGGCAAAATTGGGAAAGAGAGCAAAAGAGAGAGAGATCGAAAGAGAGAGAGGGGAAAGAGAAAGAGAGAGAGAGAGAGAGAGCAAAAGAGAGATCTCTCGAAAGAGAGAGAGACGGACAGAAACAGAGAACTAAATAGAGAGAGAAAGAATAAAATAGAGAGCGGGAAAAATAGAGAGGAATCAAACAGAGAGAGTAACATAGATAGCATGAAAGAGAGACGGAGAACGAAAGAGAGAGAGAGAATTAAATAGAGAGAGAGATGGAAAGAGGGAGAGAGAGAGAGAGTAAAATACAGAGAGAGATGGAAAGAGAGAGAGAGAGAGAGAGAGTAAAATACAGAGAGATAGAAAGACAGAAAGAGTAAAATAGAGAGAGCTGGAAAGAGAGAAAGAGTAAAATAGAGAGAGACGAAAATAGAGAGAAAGAGTAAAATAGAGAGAGACGAAAATAGAGAGAAATCAAAAGAAAAAGAGAGAATAAGGGAGACAGAGAGAGAGAGAGCGAAAGAGAGAGAGAGAGAGAAATGGCATCTGACTCCTTTTATTCCGACCGAGGTCAATAGACACGCATGCATCCGTAGATGGCGTAAATTTGCGTTAATGAGATCTCTTTATACGCATTTAAAACGCTGCAATTTCTCACAATCTGACTTGACATAATAATTCAATTATTAAAAACAATTTTTTTTTTGCACTAACAAGTGTTACGTCAAAAATATATGCATATATATGTACATACATACGTTCCAAGTGTGATTAGAAAAATTGATGCGGCGCTACATCAATGCTCTATTTCGGTGTGCTCTATACATATCTGGTTGTACACATTACTCTCAACCATGTAATATTACCACAAATAATTGTATACGTTAACATGTGTATGAATGTATGTATGTATAATTATGTATATTGGTATACAAATCAGAGCAATACAACAAAAATGAATTCCTTAGCCGACCTTGGGCAAGCCGTCGCTCGAAGAGCGTCGTGGGACGGGGGAACATTCTTCTATTTTCCATATCTTCCTTCTGAATGCAAAAAAGGGCGATACGTCTGGTTTAATATGCACAAAATATCCTTTTGAAATTAGTAAAAAGTTGCCTTTTTCTCCTGAATGTTTCTGCTACCGTTCAAAGTCACTGGGTTTATTTAAATGGAAAGAGCAAAATCTCCTTTGTTTTTAGATGTGTAGAATCAGAGGCTGCGTTTAAAGCACTTTACACATGCGCCGTTGAATCGTAAGTACGCCGCATAATTCTACATGTACACACACAATTAAAATTTTAAATTCTTGGCTGTGAAATTGTAAAACTGGGCAGATGTGCGCTTTAATCACGTGTTCCAGCGCGATGACGAGAAATTCAAAAGTAATGCCATTTATTTTTGCTCGGAAAGCATTTGGAAGGAAGACTTGCAAAATTTTTGTTTAATTTATTGGCTATTTTCGTTACTAGGTAAATGTTTTGCCAGCGTTCGCGCCAAAGTTTTAAACAAAATAATTTTCTAAAGGAATCCCCGTTTTTTAAAGATAAAAGATAACTGCGGCATTGAAGATTAAATTGCTTAAAGATTAAATTGTGATTACATACAAATTATATGTCCATGAGGAGGAGCTTGATTTTTAGATTAGAAAATATTGAAAAAAAGTTCAAAATGAGCATTTCAAAGCACTCCCGCCAAACAAATTTGAAACAGGTATATAGCTGCAATATTAATATTTATTATAATATATAAATATTAGAAATTAAATGGACTTAAATATTTTTTTAAGGAAAATTTCAACGATATTATCTTGCACTTGCAAAAATCGACTAAATCGATCAATTGGCTAAAATAAAAGCCAAAAATAAAAAACTTTTCTCCAAAAATCCAAATATTTCTCTCTTAAAATTTGGAATTTCTTTTCAAAGCAACAAAATTGGGTTTAATGGAATTTTTCACACGAAAGGTTAATATTTTAAAGAATTATTTGTCTCTAATAAAATATTTCTAAGCACTCACGCAAAGACTCTTCTGGAACTGGACTTCCCGATGGATCCACCAAGTATCTTTGACGAAGTTGACTCACCCAAAAAAAAAAAAATTTCCTGGGGGGTCTCAATTTTTTTTTTACTAACCCCTTTATGTCATAAGCACAGACGAAAACATTTTAAAATAAAAAAAAATAACGAGAGGTGAGAATTTTTTGGGGGGGAGATTTGTGGGTGGGGAAACGTGTACAACTGATTTGTATTCGTACAAAGAATTTTATTGATGTGGAGTCTGTCTTTTTATTTTCCATTTACTAACGTGGAAAGAATATTTAACAGTTTTGAAAAGGCTTAGTTGACGTTATGGTGTGAAAATACATGATAATCACATTGGAAAAAGGGCTTTATCTCAATGACTTTTTTTCTCTTACAGCCATTTCGTAATATGGGAGGTAGGAACGGACGGAAGGGATAAATAAATGTGGTACGTGTAATTCTCGGGCTGTGTCTAAAGTGTCGAAGGGGGAAAAAAAAGGATGGGCTATGGGAAGATGTTCCAACACATTAATTTATATTTTTTTAAAGGGAGGGGAATACACAAATTTTTTAATTAATTAGTTTAGTCTTCAATCACGCGGAGGGATTATATGGACGCTTTCCCTTAGCTCATTCCTGGGATGTCCTGGAGAATTGAACAATTCATTAATTTGCATGCTCCTACTACACACACAAGATCGGCCCACATCTACTCCCTTGTTACCATTTCAAGTACCATGTCACTCGTAATTAAATTCCGCCGAACACTTCATCTGTCTTCTATCCCTTTCCCTTGTTTTTTTTCATTGTTTCTCTTTCCTGTCTCTATCTCGATCACTATTCCACCACCGGTTCTCTGTCTATTTGGCATTTCCCTCCATAATTCCGTCCATTTCATTTATCTCTCTTTCTTTCTCCAATTTTTCCTTCTCCCTTTATTTCTCTTTTCTTTCTATCTCTCTCTGGAATTTGTTCATTACTTTCTCCCTCTCAAATTGTTTCTGTCCCTTTTCCCTATTTTGTAGTCCCTTTCTCTCTCTCTAATTGGTTCTCTCCTTTCTCCATTGTTTGTTTAGAGTCTTTATTCTCTCCCTATATTTTTTTTACTTTCTTTTCTCTGTCTCTCGAATTGCTTTTTTTCGTTCTCCCTATTTTTGACTCCCTTTTCTTTCTCTTTCTCTCATTTGTTCTTTCCTTTCTCCCTATTTTTATCTCCCATTTCTCTTTCGAATTTTCTTTCTTTCTATTTTTATCTCCCGTTTCGCTCTCTCGAATTGGTTTCCTTTCTCCGTATATTTTGCTCCATTTTTTTTTCTCTCTCTCTCTCTCTCATTCTTCTTTCTTTTCTGTCTATTTTATCTTGCCTTTCCCTCTCTCTCGAATTGGCTCTTTCCTTTCTTCCTTTTTTCTGTTTAATTGACTCTTTCCTTTGTCCCTATATTTTACTCCATTTCTTTATTTCTCTAATTCTTTCTTTGCTTTTCTCTCGTTATTATCTCTCTCTAGTTATATTAATTCTTTCTTTGCTTTTTTCTCGTTATTATCTCTCTCTATTTATTCTAATTCTTTCTTTCCTGTTTTTGTCGTTCCTTTATCTCTGTATTTCGTTGTTTCCTTTTTCGTCGTTACTTTCTCTCTTTAGTTCGTTCTTTCCCGTCTCTTTTTATCTATTTCTCTTCCTTTTGATTCTCCTTCTGGTCATCTATCTATTTTTTCCCATTTTTTTCTTACTCCATATATGTATTTGTCTCTCTGTCTCTCTCCATTTATCTGCCCACTTTTAATTTCTGTCACTCCTTTCTTGCTCTAATTATTCCATACCTTTCTCTCTGTAATTCGTTCTTTAATTTCCCTCTTCCATTTATATCTTTATTTCTTGCTTTCTATTTCTCTGTATACTTTCCTTTTTCCTTTCCGTCCACACATTTCTTGCTCTTATCTCTCTCTCCCTTTCGCGTCTCTCTAATATCTTGATTCTTTCTTTACTTATGTATGGTACCTTTCAGCTTATTGCCTCTTCCTCTCTGTCCATCTCGGTTGCCCCACCGGTCCTTCTCCCTTTACTCAAATCTTCTGTTTTCCTGTATTTCTCTCCCTTTCACTCGTCTCTCAAATGTCCCTCAAGTGGGAAATATTGATGTTGTTCCCACTTTCACCTATGGTCGGAGTCCCCACGGAAATGTTTGTATAAAACAGATGACGTCAATCATCTGCCATTGCATTTACTTCCATTAAAGTCACATTTAAAAATGTCTTTCATGATATATAGAGACAAAGTATGACAGAGGAAATTGTCCCTCTCTCTCTCTAAATCTGCGCTGACATCATGAGATGAAATCACATCTTATTTTGATTGACGTCACACTTCCCACGATTCTCCCTTTGGAGCCCTCGTACACACATTTGTCTCCAGATTTCTCTTCCATTCCGATTTTTTTTTGTCTCGCCAACACTTCCGACGTCAGAAGGGTTAAAAAAAGGGGCGGGGACGAGAATTTCAACCTCATCATACACTCTTGTGTCTATCTAATTATACACCAATTATCCTCGTATATACAGGTACACGCACTTTTATTGGGTTGGCGCATGCGCCAGCAAAAATTAAGTTGGTTTGTAGAATTAGTTAATTTTTTTTAAATTGTCTATAACCATGGAGGAATGAGAGGATCTTATTAAGGGGGGAAATTCTTCCCCTACCAAAAAATGCCGTTGGTGTTGTTTATATCATTTGTTGTATGTGTGAAAAAATCCCTGTGTTTGGGTCTCCCCTTGAATATTGAGAGGTATGGCACCAGCAAAAAAGGGGAGCACGTGCGTACATGTACATATACATATTTAAAATATTCCATATACGACGAGAGGGAAGGACGTGAACGGAATTACTATTTTTTTTTTTTTTGGTGGGTGAAAAATACGAATGTTTTATATTCATTTTCCACTTTTGTAAGGTATACCTGTCTATATACAATATATTACATGTGTAATACATGAAATGACAAGTTATATTGCTTTTCCCCCATAAATATGTATATTACTTGTAATCTTAGCAAGATCTCCCCCCAACGGATGCTTCGCATGGTGCACGGGGGAATTGCAATGGATAACAAGGGATTTATTACTGCCTTCACATTTTTTTTTTGTCAAGTATACAACACATGCTTCTATTAACACAAAGTGGTTTATGTTCAAAATGGACGAAATTCAGATGATGTTACCAAAAAAATGCACTGCAACGGAGCTCTTTTTAATTATCTTTTTGAGAGGTCCCAGGTTGAGGGAAATTTTCAAAAAATCCTCTGCTTTTTTGGTCCATTAGAACCAAGTGGAATCTCCCATAAAGGACTCCCTATAACGGTTTTCACGCTATGATAGCCTTAAAAAATTCATGTCATCCCTCATAAATGGAAGGTTTAGAATGGTTTAATTGTTCTCGGTAACTGTGATTGTATAACAGTTTTCTGTATAACGGTGATTATTGATTATATAATGGTTTTTCTGTATAACTGTGTATTATTCCCTATATAGGTTTCCAATATAACGGTGTTGTATTATTCCACATACTAGTTTCTTCTATAGCGTTCTTGCATCATTCGCTACGCATAACGATATTGTATTATTCTCTATATCGAATTTTTTCTATAAGGTTTGATTTTATTCCAGATGTCATTTCTATATATCGGCTTAATGAAGCTAATTGCACACTAAACCGCTATAAAGAGTCGACTGTATCTGTTTAAAAAGTTACACGTTAAGGGGAATGTTTTGTTTTAATCGTAAATTTATTCGGCCATTAAAATGCACTAGAAATTTAGAAAATTAGAAAAAATAAGAATTATTCTTGGCGTTGTACGGCATGCATATACATATATGTACATACATACATACATAGATTACAAGTAGTTTATGGATGCAAATCGGGTTCAGTTCCGACTTGAGATATTTAATTAACTACTCCAGTCTGCCAAGATTTCCCCTCATATTCATGTCCCCAAAATGTGGTCAAAGGTGAGTAAAAAAAATAGAAAGACATTTAAAAGATAAAAACGTTAGAACGGATGAACAAGAAATACATAAGATTTGTTTTCTGGGCCTAAACCGCTTTGTGTCTGAGACATCTTATGGATATAAATGGGTTGAGTGAAATTCGACATATTCGTGCGAACTCGCTAAGTGATGGACATTTTAAAATCTCCCCTAATTGTTTAAGTACACCCGCCATTCCTGACAAAGGCATTTAGATGGCATGTCGTGCGTTTTATTTGGGTTTTCGAATATTTTTTTAACCTATAAATAATTTATTTCGGTACTTCACACCAAACGAAACATATTGAGAGGATTCCCTTCCCCCCGAAAAGATTTTACGGTGATTGTATGCCGAAAGGTTTTTGGGGGAGAAAGTGGGGAAAGCCACAAGAGAGAAAGACCATGGACAGGAGCGAGACATTGGAGCGGGAAGTTTGGTCCTGGTAAATAATGCAAGGGAATCACAAGAATCCATTTACTCCCATGATGTAATTCCCAGTGTGATTTGTAAATTAAAAAAAACTACAATTTTTGGAGGGAAAGGAAGATGGAAGAAAAGTGTTGGGAGTTTGGTTTTTGTGGCTCATTAAAAAATTTCAAGAGTTCCGGGAAATTTTTTTTAGCTCTGGTCAGCCATTAGAGGGAGATACAAAAGGCAGGGAAAAAACTTTTTTTTTCTCCAGTAGAACGACGACAGTCGGCGTGAAGTTAAAAGGGTTGAGATCTCGACATGTACCAGGCTACATGTAAGGGGGAAAGCAAGTGTCCCAGGAGATATGCATATGTACGCAAGCTGAGCATAAATCCACTAGTGATGAAAGGTGGAAAGGACAAAACATGAAAGAATAATATATTAATGAATACAAAATGGAGAATCCATATGGACAAATAATGAGGAAGAAAGTAAATGAGAGGAGAAATGGGACTAGAAGCAATGGAGAGAGAGAAAGTAAATGAGAAAGAGGAAGAGAGACAGGAGAAATAGGACAGAGATAAGAAAGACGGAGACTTCATGTAGAAAATCAAACGCAAGTAACTACAGAGACAAATTAACAATGCAGGGCAAAGGAAAAAACACAATAAAGAACGAAAGCAAAAAGGAACAGAAAAAAAGAAAAACTGTGAAGCGAAACACAAACACATAGACAAATGACAGTGAAAGAAAACAATACAAAAGCAACAGAAGATATGAACACAGAAGAAAAGAGGGAAGGCAAATATAGAAATTAAAAAAAAGAAGGAGAAAAAGAAAAGATAAAGGAAAAAACAGCGAAAGAGAAAAACGAATGCGAAAGAGGAAAAAGAAAGGGGAAAAACCGCGAAAGAGACAAAGATAGCCAAATGGAAAAATGAGATAGCAAACAAGAAAAAAGGAAGCCAACTGGAAGAGAGAGACAACTAAAGAAAAAAAAGAAGGCGAAATGTAAAAAAAGAGAAACAAAAGCAAAATGAAACAAAGAAGCATTTAATAAGAAAAAAGAAAGCGAAATGGAACAAAGAAGCATTTAATAAGAAAAAAGAAAGCGAAA
>JAQGBT010006937.1:0-11700 GCA_034698585.1 Disparrhopalites patrizii | reverse complement strand
ATATATATATATATATATATATATATATATATATAATACATATACAAATACACATATATGTATGTATATATATGTACATACATAACTGTGAAAGTGAATTACTGTTGTTCAAACGTCTAATGATGCATATTTGCGTGTGATTAAGAAATACCTTATTTTTCTGTGCAGTAATAGGCAAATGCCCATAAAAATGCATATACACATGCATTTATACTTACACGGCAAGTAAAAATTGAGTGAAAGTAAAAAGAAAGGCATTTATTTGCTCTGTGCTATATGCCATCAGCAAATGGCACATACAAATCGATCTTGTTTCTTCCCGAAAATTCCACTTTGGCATATATTTCTGGTATATATGTATATACTTACTCATTCATACATTGGGGAACACCAGAAGAACATTCTCGATGGAGTTTGTAAAAAAAAAGGTTCTTGGAAAAATGAGACACGAGGCTTGTTGTATAACGTGCTATCCTTGGTAGAAATGGAAGGCGATGTGCATGGCTGTGCCAAGGCACGATACAAAGGAAACGACCATGATTGTATTCCGAACTTGTGGTTTTCCCTCCATGTTTTTTATTTATTTACTTTGGCTCCAGGATCGTGAATGGAAAGTTTTAGTTTCTGTGGTTGAAAAAGAAGAGGAAAGTTTTCTGGCGGGGGGAGCACTTGAGTTGTTAAGTTATATAAAATGTGAGAACCAGCTTTTGAAATACACGATCCGATTGCTCGTCTTTTTAATCACTGTAATTGCCAGAGATCTATTGTGGTTTGGACGTGGTGCGTCTCAAGCGACTTCATCCGGAGTTTTTTCTTGCTCTATTGAGGCTCTCTGACGTCTGTAAAGGGTTTTATTACTTATTATGTACACAGTTTCTCCGCATTTTATCTTCCCTTCTTTTGAGGAAAACATTTGATTGGTGCTGGAAATGTTCACGAAATTTTGTACAAACTCGAAATTAAAAAAAAGATGACCAAATCATCAAAGGAAATTTTTTTAAATATCATTTGACTTTAATTAAAAGGAGAAAAATTATGTAGTGTGTGCATATATAATATCACCTATATTACGTCCTGCCATTGCAAATACACAGAACAATTAATTCCTTTATTTCACGTGATACACTGGAAATGATCTTGGCAGTGGTTGGTATACATAAGTGTATGGCAAAAAATGGTCCTTCGAGCCGGATCTTCAACAGATGGAATGGAGGAAGTTTTAAATTTCTTCTCTCATTCAATCATACATAGAGGCAGGCTGAAGATAAAAATCGAATTAAGTGTTAGAAGTATGTACGTTTTACACAGGAACGTGAAATCTCATTCGGAAAATAATGTATTCACACAGATAATTGTGATCGAATCCAAAGTTTCAGGGAAAAACAAGTGTATATTAAATTTATTCACGATAGAAACTCAATTACACATTTACAGGGTGCTAAGACACATTTGCGTCCCCCTAGCGCGTTGACGTGGCAATGCGAAGAATTTAAGCAGGAATTTAATGTGGATCTAACCATAAGAAAAAAACTTTCATTCAGATCCAACAAAGATTTGGCGGCTTTTGAAAAAGGTTCAAAAATCTAAATCTTCGGCAAAATCGATTTGTTTATTCCGTCAAACCTTTTATATTTCCACAACGGTCCAAAACGTGGCAAGAGTGTTTTCTGAGCAGAAATTTATTCCGGATCTAAGACAAAAATCCCCATACTGATCGAACGATAATTAATAAAAGTTACGCCGATTTTTTCGCGCCCTGTTCAAAAATCAGAATTTCTGATTAATTTTTGTTGATGTTTGATTTTGCCCGCAGAGTGTATGGATTGAGCATTCTTGAGAGAGGCAAATGTTTCTTGGCCTGTGCGTAAATCTATACAAGGGTTTAATTCATTTAATTACGCCAATTTTCTTAACTCCTATTCATTCCTCTTTGCTGGATGCTAATAGAAAATTATTTTACTCCGGATTGGGTACCGAACATCTTTTTCCAGAATGTATTTCCTTCACTCAAAGCAAACAACGGAGAACAAGTAATTACTGATTCTTGTGGGTTGATTTCAACTCTCTGCGCGGAGTCTTAGCTGCAAAAGTGATAAAAACATTAAAAACTGAAAGTTTTAATCTTGGCGCTCAAAAACCGCTATAACATGGCCAATTCATGTCAAATCTAGACGTTGTTTGTTTAAATAGATCCACAATAAAATTCATTATCAAACAGTTATCCTATATTTTTACTGTTTCCAGGCTTGACCGCAGCAAGGGAAAACATCCTGTGAACTCATTTTTTGAATTATTATTTGTGTAACTTGGTCACTTTTGCAACTAGGGGTCCGCGCAATTGGTCAAAAACAATCCATTCGCATATTTATCGATATTGTTTACAGTCATTTTTTTATTCACTTATTTGTTTCTACAGATGAGATCCAAAGAGTGACCTTTATTATAGACAACACTCTCGACGGCCTCTTATTTTTCTTCCTCAGTGCTGAATGTGCATCCCAAACCAAATTAATGTGCTTTCCCCAGAACTGGGAGAAAGTAGGAGTGTTTTTCGTTTCTCTGTATGTATTGATTTGTATACGCAAATATTTTATCTCTGGCTTTTCAATCTGATCACGAAGTGTATTCATATGACATGCAAAAGACCAGAGGAAATGAATGGGCAAGATATCGGGGAGAGATTTATACCATCATGCATTTTCTCCGGGTTCATTATCATGTTCATTATCTGGCAGCGGAGCTATGCGATTTATCAGTGCATATGTATTGATAATCGGAATCAAACAAATATTTATACATTAATGAATACACCTGAATTTTTTTTAATTAGCTCTCTCTCTCACCCATTCATTTTATGTTTTTCCTCTTTTCTCTATTTTCGTCTTTTCCTCTCGCATCTTTCTGTCTCTTACTCTTATCTATTTTGGTTTTTAATATCCTTTCCATATGCACAACATACATAATCTTTCAATATAATTTTTTATATCTCTCTCTTCCTTATAGTTCTCCTATGCTTTGTATTATCTTTCAACCTCTTTTTACGCACTTTGTTTTCTTTCCGTATCCTCTGTTTTGTGCTGCGTCTGTCATTGTGTCTAAACATTTCTTGAATTGTGAAAACAACTTTGCCCGTACCTGCATGTATACGATGCATTTGGATATCTCTATGTGTCCTGACCTTGTTTGTAGACCTACAGGAGAGATTTGCTTACATAAAAAAGGTTTGCTCCAGAATACCATGACAACGTAACTTTCCCCGGGACTGGCTCGCTCTAAATGCGACACATTTCACTTTTCCCTTCCCAAGTCTTTGATGTTCTTCTTGACATCGTCGGCGTTTCTTTTATAAATATTTCTACCATTGTCTGTACTGTGTGAATCACCGACTGGGATTGTACATGTATTTGCTTTTATTCCTTTTAAACTTTGGAACGGTCTGGAACATTCGCTTTTCTTTCTAGTCCCCGATATTAAATACTATTGAATATTATTTCATACATTCATTGCATATATTCATGGCAAACAATAGCAGAATTTCTCTTTCCCTGGAGGCATAACTATACATAAAAGCCATCGGAAATCATGGAAATACTACAGACAGAAGGTATTACCATGAAGCTTAATACCCCGCCAAATAGCCACAGAAAATTCTGGATAATAATTATAGATGCAAATATGCGAAATATATTTGGAAAAAAATATACAGATAAAATACATATACATGTTGTATAGGCTGTTTTTAAGCACATGATGAAAGCCTGTCTTTCACCACCGGTCGTCCAGCCTTATCCGGGATTATTTTGTCTCATAGAAAAATGAAGGATGACATAACGGGGGAAAGCAGCATCGGGGGGGGGGAATCCCTGGATTTTGTCTATTCAATATTACCTTATTACCTCAGAAATATTGAAGGGGATAAGTACAGTAGAAATAAGCTAATGGGAAAAGTTTTTGTGTCAATTCTTTTGATGGTATTTGGGGCATGTCATTCTCACAAGCTTTCATGACTCAATGGAAGAGCGAAAATGTGGAAGAGATGTGAAAAGAGAAAGTCCGTCAAGGTTGGAGAAAGCTATATGACTTTTTCAACGATAGAATTGCGTAAGGGACCTTGCTTTCTTGAATTTTCCGTGATTTGATTTTGCACACTTGTTATAGCCTCGCAAAGAATAACTATTTATGTAAATATCAATACATACTATAATACACGGAACGCATATATTTGTTATGGGTACGGACGAGTTTTAGCTTACCGGAAGATACAGAAAGAGCCAAGAACTTTCGACCATCTAATTTCTTGTTAAATTTAAGTGGAAATATTCTTTAAGAACTTTTTAAAAACAATCTAAATATTTTGGTAGGAAGAGAGTTCAAGGGCTAACTAATTGGTAGTGTTCTCAAAGTAAAAAATTAATTTTGAAGAATCAAGACTTAGCCCAGGTTGGGTCACAGCTCTGTCTAAACTTTCTTATAAAAAGAAAAAAACTTTTCACTCCCTAAAGAAAATATTAATGGTCTATTTTCCTTCCACACGTTTTTTGTTACATCGTTTCTTACTTGGAATCCACCATTTCATGCTGGTGAAAGCAAATCAATGTGAATTGGCGGAATAAAATGAGAGAAACTTGTTCCATGCATAATATATGAGCTTCTTTTGGCAGGTGAAAGACGGATGTGGCGGCTAATGAGTCCGTTGAAGGGTTCTAACCGGGAAAGTCAACATTAATTATGGAGAAAGCTCTGTTTGAAGGGGCAAAATGGCCTTTGGCGGTTGATTGTGAGATTTATTCCGGGAAATCTTACACAATACCTGATTCAACCCCTTTGTTATATCGATCTCATATTCTTTAATTTTGTTCTATATAGTAGAAATAATCATTTTCACTATAGTCAGGATTTTCCAGTTACGAAATGAGGTTTGAAAACCAAAGATGAGAATGGCCTTGTATTGACAAAGATTTTAATTACTTTATTTACAGCATTTAGAGTATGTAACTTTTTTTAACACATACTTTTTTTCCACAATAGGTGATTAAGTAATTGCCGCAATTAGATTTGCTGAACCTTTGTATAATTTTGAGGTCGTTGATATTTTTTTTGTGTTCGTATCTATATGCATACATATTTACATATGTACTATTCACATGTGTATAAATCTATTTGCAATTGCATATTTATGTATTTACATACATACATACTGTAAATGTATTTAAATCTATCTTTACTTCTAATACATCTACATCTACATCTATCTATCTACATCTACGTCTATCTACTACATAGTACATGGAATAGCGAAAAGGTATATGAGGGTGTACAAATGGAATGAATGAGAAATTTGTTTTTTCGGATTTAAGGGTTGCGCTTGAAAACGACCACCCTAACTTTCTTCAAGGAACTCGCACACAATTTTTTTTTGAAAATCGGGCAATATGCGGCTGAGAAATCGTTGAGTGAAAATGTCACTCCCCGATTTTTCTAAGCTCCTCCCACTTACGGCGAAGGGGTTGGGACTGGGGAATTTTTGTTAAAGCGTATTTTCTCCATGCATTCTGTCACCCTATGTGCATTTCCAAATGTATTTCCACCAATGCTCAAATTTCTCATTCTTTCCATTTGTACGCCCTCATATGCATATTGTATAAATATGTCACGATGTCAGCACATTATTTTTGAATGGTTACCATATGCAACGATATACGTTGTACATATATAGATAGTAGATGTGTTTTTTAAATGAATTTAAATTATCTCTCCTACAACTGATACTTATGCCTTGTCCATGTATCAATTATTTTAAAGATGTCTTAAGAACCACGTTTTGTACAAATTACACAATGATTAGTCCAGTGCAATCACAAGTTAGGCTATATCAATTCTATTTGTAGTATACATATGTGCAAACACGCTGCCTTAACTTATTTCAGGTGACGTTTCGTGATTACTTAAGTCTAACTACGCTTAAAGCTATTGTGTGCATAATGTTCTAGGGTACTTACTCTAATACAGACATTAATTAGTGGTGCTAAGATAGGTAATTAGTGATTGATTATTGAATTAACAACAACATACCTACGTCAGTTATTATTAAACGATCAGAATTTTTGAATCAAAAAGTTAGGCTCCAATAGATAGTCTTGCAACAAAAATCACCGCATGAGAATTTCATCCACCGTGGTACACCAATATTATGCAAACTGACATATGTATGCATGTGCATTTGTCGGTAGTATAATCATAGGAGAAAGGGCAAAATGAGACAAAAGACAAGTAAAAGACAAACTGAGAGAGAACAACATGAGAAACAAAAAAAGAAAGGACAAAATGAGAAACAAACGAGAGAGAACAACATGAGAAACAAAAAAAAAAGAACAAAATGAGAAAAAAATAGAAAGGAACAAATAAGAAAAAAGAGAAAGCGAGAGAGAGAGAGAGAAGGAGAGAGCGAAAGAAACAAAGGGAGAAAAAGAGAAAGAAATAGAGAGAAAGCGAGAGAGAGAAAAATGATCAAGAGAGAAAACGCGAGAGAAAGAGAAAGAAAGAGAGAAAAAGATAAATAAAGAGACAGAAAAAGAGAAAGAAAGAGAGAGAAAAAGAGAAAGAAAGAGAGAGAAAAAGGGAAAGAAAGAGAGAGAAAAAGAGAAAGAAAGAGAGAGAAAAAGAGAAAGAAAGAGAGAGAAAAAGAGAAAGAAAGAGAGAAAAGGAGAAAACAAGAGAGAGAAAGAGAAAGCAAAAGAGAGAGAGGGAAAGCAAGAGAGAGAAAGAGAAAGCAAGAGAGAGAAAGAGAAAGCAAGAGAGAGAAAGAGAAAGAAAGATAGATAGAAAAAAAGGATAGAGAGAACGCGAGAGAGAGAGAACGAGAAAACGAGAGAATAAGAGAAAGCAAGAGAGAGAAAAGAGGATAAAGAGAGAGAGAAAGCGAGAGAGAAAAAAAGGATAGAGAGAGAGAACCCGAGAGAACGAGAAAGAAAAAGCGAGAGAAAGAAAGAGAGAAAAAGAGAAAGCAAGAGGGAGAAAGAGAGAAAAGGAGAGAGAAAGCGAGAGAGAAAAAAATGATAAAGAGAGAGAAAGCGAGAGAGAAAAGAAAGGATAAACAGAGGGAGAAAGCGAGAGAGAAAAAAGATAAAGAGAGAGAGAGAGAGAAAGCGAGAGAGAAAAAAAGATAAAGAGAGAGAGAGATAGCGAGAGAGAAAAAAAGATAAAGAGAGAGAGAGAAAACAAGATAAAGAGAGAGAGAGAAAACAAGATAAAGAGAGAGAGAGAAAACAAGATAAAGAGAGGAGAGAGAAAGCGAGAGAGAGAGAAAATACAAAAAACTTTCCAGCAAATCAAATCAAACGGCGAGATCTACCCACCTCCGTTTTTCTCATTTCCCATCAAGCTAACACAGTGAGTGTGCAGTGATGCATCTGACGCCTTTGATCTTTCTCTCCTCGAGCTCATCTTCCCCATCTCTCTCTCGTTTCACAGCATCCATAAAAGGGCGAAACAACACAAAAACGTGCCGGGGGTTGTTCGACGGAGTTCCAAAATGTTCGGTGGCAAGTCACGGAATGTTTACTATATATTTTTTCTTTTCTTGCAGTAAATAATTCGGCCTCCGATGATAAATGGTACTTTCACTCACTTTCCCTCCCTTACAACTGAGTCATTGCCAGGGGCGACGGGTTCCGGTCCTTGGTGCTCCAGCGAGTCATGGTCGACATCATAGTGAGTCGGCCCCATTTCCTCCGAATTGCGTCCTGGACATCATGGCAGGTGAAACAGTACAAGATGGACACGAACATTCCCTGCATGAATTCCAAATGCCATATAGACAATGCTAAAAATTTAGCTGGAGGGAGAGAATAATTCACCCATTCACACGTGTGTGTATAGTATATAGATCACATTTTCCCTTTGACATCTTCGTTCATGTAAACAAATAAAATTTCATATTTATTTATTTCATATTTCACAGAAAGATTCTATAAGCCTTCTTGGCAACCGTATTTAGAGCATATGTTTATATTTTATATTGAATCTAGCCAAAAATGTTTCTACCAAATATGGTGATTTCCTTAGGACCTTATGATCATTTTTCCAAAGAGCAATTCAATTAACGTGCGACAGTAAGAGATGCTCTTACAGAAAATGATATTTAATATAAACAAGCCGTGCAAATAGGTTAACAAATTCATTGTGAATTTAGCTGATGTTACAAGTGGGTTTTCAAACAAAAATAAACTTGTTAATATGCGCACACTACGCAGGCGGTCCGTTTTTTCAAAATAGCATTACAAGAAATTTGTCTATTTTAACGCCATTTGAAAATATTTTGAATTACTTGAATTGTAAGTACAACAGGGAGATCGACCAAATGACCTTCGCGACATATGTATAATGTATGTATACTTGTAGTTGTGCGCCGGAAAAAATTTATGTTCAATTTTGTTGATAAGTTTAGAATTATTTAATTTATTTTGCCATTCCTTTCCTAAATACATTTGTTTTCAATTCCAGGCAGTTTCGTGGTTATTATTATGAAAACAAAAGGGACAAGCGGAAATATCCAAGAATGGCACTCACCTGTGACGAATGAAGAACGGCATTTGTAAGCATGTAGTAGATCTGGTACTGACCGCCAGGATTAACAAAGAAGACCAGCACGTTGAGTCCAAGGAGGGGAAACAAGACCAAAGTTGCTTTCACGGCTCTATGTAGAATAATTTAACAATGAAAGAGGGAATAATCACAGAATTTAATTACGTAATTAAACACTTAATTAATCAATGAAGTTCCTCATAAATAATTATTGTCAATTTAATCTAATAATTCGATTATTTTTCTACCATTTTACGCTTTAATATTAATATTTAAGAAGATCGTGTCAATCTCCTTTACAATTTATTTTAGAGTGCCAGGATAAAGTGACGATTGAATTGAAGCTAAACATGTATATAAAGATTTACCTATATCCATATGTGTGTAATTTATATAGTATCTACCTACATATTATATGTATATATTTACTATACAAAATAGAAAACGTTTGTTCACCCACCGGAAAAGCTGTCCTTCCCTTTCCCGGCAGTTCTTCGTCAGCAGGATTCTCAGGATTTTGCCCAGAAATAGCAGATTTGTCTGTAATGAAACATAACAAAAATTGAATTTTAAAAATAGCCACACAACAGCCTAGATATATGTACATAATATGTAAATCATGTAAGGTCAAAATAGTTCAGTATCTCACAGGTATATCCAACAAACTAATTTTTTGTATATGTATTTTATAGTTCCATTATTTTTAGTAGTTTGTAGTTGATTGGTTTCCCCCGAAAGATTCCGATTGTTTAATATTGAGCAAGATTTTTGAATGAATTTTCACACCAGAAGATAAACCACATGAATTTGACCTTTAGCAAATTCCAGTGAAAGGTCACATTCTTGCGGTTCCTCTCTTCCCACACATTCTTGGATTTTCTTTATTCCCAAAAACATTCTTTCATATTCCCACTAAAAGCATTGTCCTGAGGGAGAGTTTTTCTAATTAGATTTACACGCGGCTATTGATTTAATATACATACATAAACTTTGCAGTCCCAAAACGTTTGAAGTCCGTCTGGCAAAGTTTTTAGAAAAGTCAAAAAAATATTTGCTTCATACGGCATTCTTCATTGTAAATTCTAATTAAGAAAAAATGTTGGGAATTTAAAAAAAATTTCCCCTTCAATCTAGGATCTGTCGAAACATATCGAAAAGATCACACATCGAGTATGCGTTCAGGAAAAAGCTCCATCTTGAAAAAATTGGGTTTAAACCAGTTTGAACCAGTGCCTTTCAACTTGTATGTTTGCTTTGAAGTCAATAATGCCGGAACTCTTTTTAATAAAAAACACCTCATGTATAGTCCCACCTTGCCCCGAGGCCCCATAAATGTGAGATTGACTTGTGCCCTTTGAGAATTGTTTTGTGTACTAGCCAATATTCCGCCAAAAAAGGAAGGGAAATACGTGAGTTGGAAAAAAATATCATACCAACAAAACAGCAAGCATAGGGGCCACAATGATCCAAATGAGATGGGAATTTCCGTATCCAGCCCAGCAGTTATGCTTCATCGGGTAATACAACTCCATGGCAATGCACCAGGCGAAGACCGTGAGGAGGGAAAATCCTGGAAAATTCCATAACAGGAAATGATATATACCTATAAAGCTCTCTTTTCCCCACTTTACCCAACAAGTTCCTGGTAAAAAGGTCAAACCGCACCACAATTTAATTGGCCCAATAAGGAAAACGTGTAATTGTGGTTGTAAACAAATGTGCAGTTATTAGCACTAAATTAGGAAAGGAACGTAAAAAAAATATTCTGCCGTGTAAAAACACGGAACTCACCCCAACCCAAGAAGATGTAGCACTTGATTGGGAACTTCCGGCCAAACACATTCGTCGTCATCTTCGAGTTCAAATAGTGTCCTTGGACGAACATCCAGTTGATAACGGCCAAGAAGGCGTAGTGCTGGGCGAAGATCATTGTTTTGCACAAAAATGTCTGGGGAAAGTCCAAAAAAATATCTTGTGTACAAAGCTTTTTATTCATTTCCCGTCTCCATTTATACGTAAATACGGAGATTACTATTTTTATCTAATTATCTAATGTAACTGATACGATAGTCTCCAATTTTAGCCCGACTCAGTCGAAGAGTGAGCCAGTGACTTGAATGGTATTTTAGTAGGGGAAAGGCGCATCAGGTGATGTCATGGAGAGCACCCACACAATGAATGACTTTGACGTCCGGGGATAATTTAATTTCTTCTCAAGAGCCTCCAGCAACGCTCCGCTGATGCACGCGCGGGGTCTTCAAGGATTTCCTGGGAACTCTCCGAGGGGATAGATCTATGGCAGGAGAGTGGAGAGAGGAGATGATGGTGATGAAAGGATGAAAATAAAATTAAAAAAAGCTTGACAGAACTGATGGAAAATCAAAGACCTGGGAAGAATGAAAGAGAATTAAATATGGAGATGCAAAAATGAAATGCTTCAAGAAGGGGAATTGGGAGGAAATTAGCAGAGATTCCGGTAGAGTTTATTGAGAGAAGCATCCTGTTAAGGATGAAATGACATTACATAAGTTAATGCAAAGGGACAGAAAGAACTTGTGGGTGGGTTTGAAATGGAAATCAGAAGCGAAAACGAATTAAGCCATCACACTTAAAAAAAAGTCGGAGAAAAAGTGAAAAATTACGGAGATAAAGTCATCAAAGAGAATTTATAAACTCAAATAGAAAGTTGCTTCCGAGAAAATTACGGAATCGCAGGGCAAAAGCTGTCAAAGAAAAAATTTAGAATATGCTAGAAAGTTAGAATGAAGGGCGATAGGATCTCTGAATGGAATGACAGAAAAAAGGGAGAAAATGCCGACAAATAATATTAAAAAAAATTAAGGCAAACACGTCATAGAGAAAATTAAAAAATCAAAAGCTACAGTCAGACAATCAAGAGGAAAGAAAGAAAACACAGTGAGCGAGAAATTCAAAGAAAGAAATTCAAGGGGATAAGGAGAGAAATTTAAAGAAAGAAATTCAAGGGGATAAGGAGAGAAATTTAAAGAAAGAAATTCAAGGAAATAAGGAAACAAATTTGAAGAAAGAAATTCAAATAGATAAGGAGACAAATTTAAAGAAAGAAATTCAAATAGATAAGGAGACAAATTTAAAGAA
>JAQGBT010006936.1:0-11701 GCA_034698585.1 Disparrhopalites patrizii | reverse complement strand
ACAGAAGAAATACAAATAAAAAAAGAGAAAACAGGAACAGAAGAAATACAAATAAAAAAAGAGAAAACAGGAACAGACTGAATAAAAATAAATAAGAAAACAGCAACAGAATGAATAAAAATAAAAGAGAGAAACAGACAGAAGAAATTAAAATAAAAGAGAGAAACAGACAGAAGAAATTAAAATAAAAGAGAGAGAGAGAGAGACAGACGAACTACAAATACAAGAGAGAAAGAGACAGAAGGAATACAAATAAAAGAGAGAAAGAGACACAGAAGAAATACAAATAAAAGAGGGAATGAGACAGAAGAAATGCAAATAAAAGAGAGAAAGAGACACAGAAGGAATACAAATAAAAGGGAGAAAGAGACACAAAAGGAATACAAATAAAAGAGGGAATGAGACAAGAAATAAAAATAAAAAAGACAGAAAGAATAAGGATAAAAGAGAGAAAGAGATACAAAATAAAAGGACATCCAGAAGGACAGAGAGAGAGAGAGAAAATACAAGTTCCACAAATAAATAAGGAAAGACAGAGTGAAAGATTGGCGAAAAATAAATTGGAGACACCGAGAGAACTGATGAAAAGCAAAGGCATATGGAAAGAAACGAAAGGAGACAGAGACGACCGAGTACCGAGAAAAGAGACAAGGATCCCAAAAATGTGTACAAAAAGCCGACGTCCTTCTTGTTTTATTTACGCCTGCCTGCCTCCCAAGTTCATAGAACCCAGGCCCAGGCTAGGAGTGGATGAATGTGAATATTTCCCTTCCCCATTAATTATTTGCTAGCGGGTAATTTTAAACAACAAAACACTATAAAAGACAAACAACGAAAAAAATACGCCTTGTCACCATAAAAACTCTTGAAAAACTTACGAGAAAAGACGGAAGTTAAGTTGGGAGAGTTGACGGAAGAAATATCCGGGTTCAAAAACGCTCGTAATTCGGGAAAAGTTTTTTTTTCGGAGGGAGAAAAACTCTTCTAGAAATTTGAGAGGTAATAAGAATGAATTATCGTTACGATGATAACGTCCCCACTGATTGTTCTTCCCTTCTTTCCCATGTAATTCTCATGACAAAATAAATCCGGCTTAGTCCTAACAATTGGAGGCATTTAGAACCCTTTTTGTTTGTCTTCCCAAAAGAATTTGTACAATCTTCTCGTCTTGAACTACATCGATACTCTCTCATGTTACACGTACTCATCTCTGCCAGAGGAGAAACAGGAGATGGGTCATCGATTTTACGTCCATCCAACAGAAGAAAAAACACAAGAGCGTGTGTTTGTGTACTTGTGAAAGACAAGTTGCTAAAAGCTTCTTAAGTGCAAAGTTGGTATTTGCGAAAAAAAAAATTCTGGGGGGAAGGAAATAATATCATGGGAGTAAACAAGGGAAGATGAAGGGAAATTAAAGACAACACATTCTGTGGAATTTCCCCCTTTTTTCTTCTCTTTCTGTGTGGGAAATAAAGTCAAAAGACAAATTAGGAGAGGAAATTGTTCCCGGAATTTTCAAGGAGGAAGGAAGGGAATTACTGGCATCTAATTTGATGACATGGCAAAACAAGCACCTATCAATGTTGAAGGTAATTTGTGGATACAATACAAAACAAAATTATACTTCCAAGCACAATTTATGGTACGTGGTTAATAATGGCGCCGGGGGATTTTATTTACACCCGCATCGAAAAAAATACTACCCGTCAATGCTTTTTACAAAGCATTATATTCGATACAGTCAAGATGAGAAAAAATGAGCTGTAATAAATAAAGTGGAAAAAAATATATTTGGGCATATTGAATCATATCAGAGTCAATTTTGTTCTAAGGATCACTTATGATTTCATCGAATGATAGTAAAGCTATTTTTGAGTATCTCAAAATTTTGTCTCTCTCTCACTTCCATTTTCTCTCTCTTTCTCTTCAGACCTTTCTCTCTCGCTTCCATTTTCTCTCTCTTTCTCTACAGATCTCTCTCTCGCTTCCATTTTCTCTCTCTTTCTCTTCAGATCTCTCTCTATCTCGCTTGCAATCTCTCTCTCTCTTTTCACTCCTTTCTCTCTTTTCAGCTTTCTCTCTCTCTCTCTTTTGCTTCTTCTCTCTTTCACTCCTCCCTCTTTTTAGATCTTCCTCTCTCTCACTTTTTGGCTCTTTTTCTCTCTCTTTTAAGCTCTTTCTCTCTCTCTCTCTTTTGCTTCTTCTCTCTTTCACCCCTTCTCTCTCTTTTTAGCTCTTTCTTTTTCTCTTTTTAGCTCTTCCTCTCTCTCACTTTTTGGCTCTTTCTCTCTCACTTTTTGGCTCTTTCTCTCTCACTTTTTGGCTCTTCCTCTCACTTTTTTTGGCTCTTCCTCTCACTTTTTTTGGCTCTTTCTCTCTCTCTTTTTAGCTCTTTCTCTCTCTCACTTTTTCGCTCTCTCTCTCTTTAGCTCTTTCTCGCTCTTTTGATTCTTCTCTCTTTCTCTCTCTCTCGAGCTCTTTCTCTCAATCTTTAGCTTTGTCTCTCTTTCGCTGTCCCTCACTCTCCAGTCATCTCTAGTTATTTGTTCTGTCTCTCGCTGTTTAACTTTCTCGTGCTCTCTGTATTTAGGTTTGCATTTCTTTCTTTTCTGTATGGCTCAACCTCGTCATTATATTTTTGGCTCTCATTAGCTCTGTCTTTGTCTCTCTCTTTCTCTCTCTCGCTGTCTTCATTTCTCTCCTCGGCCCTGTCTGTCTCACTTTCTCTTTAGCGCTGTCTTGATCTCTCACTTCATCTGTCTTTGTGTCTCTCTCTTTAGCTTTCTTTAATTCTCTGTCTCTCTGTAACCATCTCTCTTTCATGCTCTCTGTCCCTCTGACTCTCCCTCTCCTTGTCTTCCCGCATCTTCCTAATCTTTTCACTCACTCCCGGATAGCACGAGGTTGGCATGAGCGTATTATTATGGGTAATGGCCCTCGCATTTATTTGGCATGATCAAAGTGTGTGGAAAGAAAACGAATCTCTGCTTGAACACTCACAACCTCACTATCTCTCTTATTCTCTCTTCACATGTTACACACATTCTTCTCCTGGCAATTTCTGGGAAGGAGAGAGAGAGAAAAAAAATATTGTATAAGTATGCGAAGGAAATCTTGTCTAGAAAAAAAAACGGCAGAAGTGGCTGGCGATGGTGGTTGGTGGTTTAGGTTGTTGTTATACATATGAATAGTTTTGTATACAAGAAACAAGAGTGTGCGGGAGAGTGAGAGACAGAGAGTAGGGATGAGGTTGTATTCTAATTTTGGGTCCTTGTGTGTGGCTACGCTTCACCATGGCTAATTTTAGTTGTACACTCAACCAGTAACACAGAGAGGAATGGAGAGGGAATTGCAATGAAGAGAGAGAGAGAGAGCTATGAACTATTGAGATGTAAGTTAAATGAGAAAACGAGACAAGGACCGATTGCATGGAGGGACTATGGAATTGCTCAAGGAAAGACAGGACAAATGAATAGAGAAGGAGACGTCGGAGTTGCCGCTGAGGGAAAGCCGGAGAAGGGAAAATGAAGTTGACAAATAAAATAAGAAACAATGAGAGAGCGAAAGAGACAAGAAGATGAAGAGTTTATTGGAAGTCGGGACATAATGACTGAGAGTGCTGATTGGTGTGAAAGGGAAATAATTGAAGAGAAACAGAAATTTATTAGAAAACAGAAATGAGAGAAAGTGGGAGAGACTGGGCAAGAGCAAAAGTAAAAACGAATAAGAGAGAGAGAGAAGCGAACTAATTAAAGAAAGAGAAATAATTAGAGGAAGACGAAGACAGAGAGGAATAATTACAGAAAGAGAAAGGGAAATAATTACAGAAAGGGAAATAATTACAGAAAGAGAGAAATAATTTAAGAAAAAGGGAGAAATAAGAGGGAGAAGACGACAGAAATGATTACAGAAAAAGAATACAGTAATTAACGGAAGAGAGAGAAATAATTAGAGAAAAAGATAGAAATAAGAGGGAAAGGACCGAGGGAAATAATTAGAGAAAAAGAGAAAAATAAGAGGGAAAGGACCGAGAGAAATAATTAGAGAAAAAGAGAGAAATAATTAGAGAAAAAGAGAGAAATAAGAGGGGAAGGACCGAGAGAATAATAAGAGGAAGAGAGGCAGAGTGAAATAATTAGAGGAAGAGAGACGCAGAGAGAAATGATTAGAGGAAGAGAGAAGCAGAGAGAAATAATTAGAGGAAGAGAGAAGCAGAGAGAAATGATTAGAGGAAGAGAGAAGCAGAGAGAAATAATTAGAGGAAGAGAGAAGCAGAGAGAAATAATTAGAGGGAGAAAGAATGAGAAAGAGATGAGAAGAGAGAGAAAGAAACAATTAAGGATATGGGAGGAGCAAGAGATATGATTGCAGAATTCGAAATAATGGATTCGGTAGAAAGGAAAAGATGGGATGTGCGAGGGAGAGACATGGGTACTACTTGAGAGAGAGCAAGAGAGACAAATATAGTTCAGTATGGCGAGAAAGAAAGAATAAATTATAAAGAGAGAAGCGTAGAGCATTTTAGAAGGAGACAAAACGAGAGTATTTACTGAAAAATGAGAGAAAGATAGATGGAAACGCAAAAAAGGGAAGAGCGAAAAAAATCTCGAAAGATACATGTAAGGCGAAGGAGGATAGGGAAGCAAATGCAAAAGAGAATTAACAGTGAGGGAGGTGGGAGAATGAGTGGTAAAGACAAAGATACGACGATACACCAGGGAACAGATAAAACGAATGGAAGAGAAACAAGCACATTCATGCAAAAACCCGTTAAGAGAGGGAGATGAAGAGAAAAAAACGTTTAAGAATAAAATCTTTGCAGAACCTAGTAAGAGAGAGAGAAAGAGAGAGAGATACATCCCCCAAAAAAAGCTAAACGCAAATATACTTTCAGTTTCGATTTGCTTCAGCGAAAGATCACACACACACAATATAAGTTGTGTGAAAGAAGTTAAAGAAGAAAAAAGACTTGAACCAATTTTTAGCAAAGGGAAAATATACAAAAAAAGTGAGAAACAGAGGAGAAGCAGCAGGAGGAGTAAGTATAATCTGTGTCTTGTGAATTTTCCTTCTGCTTTGCCAAACATTGCTTTTTTTTGCCTTTTCCCTGTTCATGTGAGTGTGTGTATTATTTTTTGTCTCTCTCTCTCTCTCTCTCTCTCTCTCTCTCTCTCTAGAAAAGCCATAAACAAGAGGCAGGAATAGAGCAGAGCTAACTACTACAGTCATACGAGAGAGGAGATCATTCAGTCTTGGACCATGTTTTACTTTGTCACGGTGGAAATTTAGAAGAGAACTTTTCTTTTTCTTCACAAATTAAAGTTTATATTCTCTTCTATTTTCACTGTAATTTCGGTAAAAAACATCGAAGTGTTGTGTGCTGTAAAAGGATATTTGGTGCAACAATCAGAACGTCATTGTTCAAGAGCCAAGCGACCTCCCAAATTTTCTCTTGAAGCTCTTGAAAAGCTCCGGAATTCCCCGATCCGTATCAAATTCTCCCGGGAAGAATACGGAAGAATAGCCAACTTGTGTGAATTCCTTCTCGTGTGTGCTATTGTGCCATTTTGCGTGAAGCTTGAAATCAGAGATTATCGAAAAAGGATTAGAATATCCATTGAGATGAGGAGCCTTGGAAAATGACAGATTTTATGTGCTAGTGTAGAAATTCCCGGAGAAAGATCCTGCCTAAAAATGTTTTCCCAATAATATACATTTACATATAAAAAAAATATTCAAAAACATTTACAAAATATTGGCAAAAAAAGTTCCCAAAATAGAAAATTATAAAAATTATATTTGCAAACTAAAATTAAAACCGTGTATAATAAATCCTTCATAAAAAAAAATAGAATCTTCAAATCCCCGTGAAAATTTCCCGGGGAAGATCTACTAGGAAATAAAAGGGTAATAAAAGCTCTCAAAAGCAAGAGCATCACGTTATAAAAATCTCATCTAAAATAAATTTCTCCCCCATTTTTCTCAACTGTGCCCTCCCCTTCAGAATAAAATTTATAGCAAGACCCATACACCTTTAACTTGAGCTTTCCTTGAGAAAAAATATTGAGCGCCCTTTATAAAAAAAAGTGAGAGTTCCTCCTGAAAATAGAAGCATCAAGTGACTTGAGAAAAGAAAAAAAAATACAGGACGGAGTAAAAAGAGGGAAATCCCAGGGAAGAGAGAGTTTTAGAGGGAGAGCGAGGGAAAAAAACGTTTGTCTCCTCTCGTAATCTTCAGGGAGAAAACGAGGCGTGTAAACTGAAAGTGACGCATAATTTTCTATAATTTAGTGAGCTTCTCCTTTCCCCCCTTTCGGAGCTGGGAAAGAAGGAGAAGCTAAAGGGAAAGCTCTGTAAAATACTCCAAAGTGCTTGTCCTCCTCTTCTTCATCATTATCACCGATTCCTCCTCAGTTCATCATCTCCTCTCCTGCCTTGACACTCGACTAGAAAGAGAGAGAGAGAGACAAAAAAACAGATTACCAAAAGTGTGAAGGCATTCTGGGGGAAGTGTGTACAGAGGGAAATAGAAGAGAGAGAGAGAGAGAGAGAGAGAGAGAGAGAGAGAGAGAGAGAGAGAGAGAGATAGGACAAGAGAAAAAAACGGATGTGGGATGAACAAATGAAAGCCTGCATCAGGTTGGTGTACTGCTCGTGGTGAACAGCAGGATAAAAAAAACGGTGTCTCCTTTTTTTTTTTTGGTTCAGCAAATACCAAAATAGGGGAAAGAAGGATACCCGGAAAAGTGCGGCAGTGTTTTTTTCCATTGAACCGTTTCTACGCCTTCGTCTTTTAGGACATTCAATTCCCTTTTCATTAATCGGATTGCCCCGCCAAGGGAAAAAAAGGACGGTACATACGTGGACGTATATACATACAAGGTAATAAAAAAAATTGGAAGGGGGAAAAAAGGGAAGGAGAAAGGGTGGGGAGGAAAACGCAGATGACAAAGGTTTGGAGGAAGTGGAGACGAAATTCAATGATGACAACATGGAGAAAGTAAAAAAAAAATGAAGATCCATATGTATCTATAGTTACTGGGATTACACGGGCAAAAAATGGCAAATAACGGAAATCGGGATAAAAGTGAGGGACGAACGCAAGAGGGAAATAGTTAGGTCATATTTCACTGGAGTATATTTGTACATATAAACATATTACATGTGTGTATGCATATAATATAAGGAATGCGGAAACATTGGAAAAAAGGGAGGATTACATATTTTAGCGGATCAAAATTTAGATAATACGCTGTATTCAGACAAAATCATTTGAAACGGCGAATTATTAGAAAGGAAAAAGGTTCTGGAAAATGGAGAGAATTTTGAAATTTGAGAAGGAGACAATTTCATGGTGGAGATAAAGGGCCCAAAATCATTTTTTATGATGCAAATTTCCCGGTAGAATAACATTTTAAATTCAGAGGAAAGTTACAAGAAGGAAAATTCAAGTATTTCAATATTTGAAAATATCCTAAAGAAACTTTTTCAAAGCAAAATGTCTGAAAGAATAAGCGTGTAAATAAGAAAAGGAGTAATTTCAGATCGAAAAATATCAAGAATGAGATATTCAAGGAAAGTAAAAAGAAAAATCTATTTAAAGTAAAGGAAACCAAAGGAAAGCTTGGAAAATGACAAAGTCTTACGTAAATTCGAAAAATCAGGGGAAAATCAGGGAAAAATAACAAAAATAATAAAATACTGACAAAGGATAAAATTTCTATTTAGGAAAAAATAAAAAAAGAGGGAATTTTTGAACCTGGTTCGATGAAGCATTTCGAAAGCTTTTTTAGTACAGGTCACCTGGAGATGCACAGGCTTGCCCCGGAATCTGGAGCAGAGATCGAAAAAAAACGGGAAGATCAAATAGAAAGGAAAAAAAATATTTGGAGTAGAATGGAAAGGAGAGAAAGATGTAAAATGTGTGATAAGAGTTTTATATATTTGATTACAACAAATAATCATTTATCCTCTGCACCAAATGGAGTTCCAGGCACTTTATCTGACACCCCCGTTTTTTCTCCATTCTTTCCAGGGACTACCGTAATACTCGATAATGTGAGGAGAACGGCAAGAACCCTGACCTTTTCAAGTGAGGTGTGTTGTTTCCTATTATTCTATACTGCTACTACATCTAAAACAATTTTTTTTTCTCCCTCACTTCCCCCTTTTATTTTTCCTTCCTCCATACCTTCATGGCAATGGCAAGGCATAGAAATGGGAGAGAATAAAGGGAAACCTTGTATTTTTTCCCGATTTTTATTGACCTTTTTTCGTTATGTCTGGACCTGTTTCTTTTCCTCCTGTTTTTTTTATCTGAAGATCTGCTCATGTGTGTTTTCTTTAAAATGATTTTTTCCCTTGTACAAGCATTACACACACTTTGAATTTTTTTTTGCTGGTTGGAATATTTTTTCGATGGGAACACTGTATCTTGATTTTTTTTGTAATGTTTTTCAATATGTTAAAGGGGTTTATTTTATTTTTATTTATTTTTTTGCAGAAAGGAACCTTCACAAAAATAAGGATCAACCAAGAAAACTAGTGGGGGAAAGAGAATGGCTTCCATAAAGTTTGCGGCTCATGTTGCTGCCAATGTAAGTCTTCTGGTCCTGTTATATGTTTTCCCAAGCATTCATAAAGAGATTTGGTGATTCTCTGAAATTCAAGTTTTTTTTCTTCGGTTTGTTTGCATGGATTTTCTCACTTATTTTACGCTCGTGCGTATCTTTTTCCTATCTTTCGATTTTATTTTTTGCTTTTCAGTATTTATTTCTGCAACACCCTTATTTATCTCCTGGGAATATATTTTCACTCTCGTGGCTTGTCGTTATCTCGTTCCACTTGCTTTATCCCTTCCCTCATCTACTTCATCCTTTTTCTTCACTTGCATTTATTTTCGTTGGAGGATATCTTTATTTTGACGTGTTTTCTCCTTGTCATATGATCGCCACCATGACTCACGTTTATCCGTCTTTTCCTCTTATCTTACCTTTCTCTACCTTTTCTATTTCGTCGTTTTTCCTTTCTCTGTATGCAATTTTCTTTTACTTCTTGTTTTCCAACAAATCCCTGGATATCCATTTTTCTAGTTTCCTTTTTCTTGGTGTTTTCTAACGTCTTCTTTGATGTCCATTTGTCTGGTTTTATTTTTATTCTCTCGTCTTTTGCTTTTACTTTCTCCAATTTCTTACTTGATTACATTTTCTCTGACTATCCATTGTTTTCTAGTTTTTTCTTTCTCCCGTTTTATCCTTTCCTCTTGCTTTCTCTTTTGTCTATGTTTTCTCCTTGCTTTTCTTTTTCTTCTGCGTTCTCTTCTTTCCTGTTTGTTTTGCTCCTACTTGTCTATTTTGTACTTTCTCTTTTTGATCAAAGTTTTTTTGTATTATTCCTCATATTCTATTGCTTTCAATTTTTCTTTTGTGTATCCTCTTCTATCACTTTCTATTTTTCTCTTGTTAATTGCTCTCTATCACTGTCTCTTATTTCTCCGTTTTTTCGTGTTATTTGTTGCTAGTTCTTTTCTTTTTAAAATTACTTCTTTTTTCCATTTCCCCCCTTTTTGCCTTCATTTTGCGTTTTCTCTCTCATGTTTTCCATTTTCTCTTTGCTTTCTGTTTCTGCTTTTCCCCACTTTTTCGTTACTATTTCACCTTAGCTTTTCTTTATTTTTTTCTTGTTCTTTTTTCTTTAAAAATTGCACTGTTAATCTCAATTGTGTCAACTACCATTGATGGATTTTGATCCTTTCTTTCTGCAGTTTCTATTTCACCTTTCCCTTTGGTGTGTCATCGTATTTTCCTTCAGATCTAATCTGTTTTCTCTCATTTACGACCTTATTTTCCTTTTTCCTTATTTTCCTGCCTGTCATTACCCCTGAGCGTTTGTATTTGTTGTCTTTCTTGCTTTCTCTCGCTCCCTTTTCAATGATCCTGCCCTCCATTTCTGGATCTGTTTATTTCGATTCATTTGTCACTTTGTTTGCTCTCCTCTCGTCTACCCTCTTTTGGTTCCCCTTCTATCTCCCTCCTTTTTTCTACGGTATTACACGGTATTTTTCTTTGGATTTCGTGCCTTCCTCTTTCGCCTCCTTTCACCCCATTTCCTCCGCTACACTTTCCTCCACATCCTGTTCACGTTCCTTCCATCCTCTGCCTCCTTTCATTCCTTTTTTGTTTACATGTTTTACATCCTTGTCTGCCTTTGGCTCTGCAATCCCCATCTCAGCACTTGCCTCTGACAGGATTTTTGCCTTCCAAGTGTTACTTGGTGCATGTTTATGTTTTTTTTCATCTGACATACGATTATTGTATATGTTGATGCATAAATCCAAGTTTATTATTTTATTATTCCAAGTTTTTGTTTCCCTACCGAGAATATGAAAAAAGCATCAATCCTTGCATTTTTATTTGAGTCTCTTCCCACATTTTCCCCCCTACGCTCCGCTGAATTTTTCATGAGGTAATTCACATTTTCGCGGGAAGTGATATTGATTTATACGTGGAATGTTGTTGTTTTTTATTCTCACGCTCCTTCGCTTTTTGTGAGGTCGTGTACATATTGCAGAGTTTTTTTTTCCGTAAGAATTATTAATTTTTGGTTTATTTCGTGTGCGAATTTCCCTTGCGTGAGTCGCTCACCAACCAAAAGAATGTTTTAGTATGTATGCTTGTGTTTACAATTGTAATTTGCCAAGTTGCCTTTGAAACATTTTTTTCATTTTTTTTAATCTCACATGGAATTTATTTTAATTAATTTTTTAATTAATTTTGTAATTATTATTGTAATTAAAAATGTATTTATTCGTAAATAAAAACATGGTTAATTAAATAAAAATGATTTGTATGGGATCTAGGCAGAGAATCAAGATTGTCGGGATGACAGCTTAAAAAAGTCCATGTTCAATGCCCCCGTGAGTGAGTGGTCGATGGTGCCGCCGTCACTGAAGACACATGGGAGTAATAAATCTGGCGGGAGTAAAGCGCAATTGTCGGAGAAAGAGCGCCAGAGACGCGCCGAGTACATTGCGAGAGCCAGGGAGAAGCGGGAGGCGCTCATAAGGCAGATCAGATGCGAGAAAAAACTCATGTTCCTCTCCTCCTGCTTCGCTGTGATCTCCGCCTTCCTTTGGATCGGGGCTGTCAGTACTGATTTCTGGTAATTTTTATTCCTTGTCTCCATTCATTATCTTCATTCGTCGGAATATCTTCTTCAGTTTTCTGTACATTGATATTATTACTGTTTCACTGTGCCTTTCTCCATTTTTCCCTTTCGGGTTCCACTCGAAAGGAATCTTTTCCAATCTTTCCCGGTAATTGTTTACTTTCCCTGTCCCAACGTATCACTCTTTGTCTCTTTCTCCTTGTTTTCTCTCTTTTCCCATAGTTTCTCGTTTTCTCCCATTCTCTTTCTGCGGTCTCTTTTTTACAATATTTTTTCCTATTCTTATTTCGTTCTTTGTGATTTCTCCATTTTTTACAATATTTTTTCCTATTCTTTTTTCGTTCTTTGTGATTTCTCCATTTTTTACAATATTTTTTCCTACTCTTTTTTCATTCTTTGTGATTTCTCTTTTTTTACGATATTTTTTCCTACTCTTTTTTCATTCTTTGTGATTTCTCTTTTTTACGATATTTTTTCCTACTCTTTTTTCATTCTTTGTGATTTCTCTTTTTTACGATATTTTTTCCTACTCTTT
>JAQGBT010006935.1:0-11704 GCA_034698585.1 Disparrhopalites patrizii | reverse complement strand
AGAGAAAGTAACAAACTGAAAAAGGAAATTCGAAAAGTAACAGAAAAACTGAAACAAGAGAAAAGGAGAAAGTAACAAAAAACAGAAAGCGGGAGAAAAAGAAAGTTACACAGAAACTGAAAAGGAGAAACAGAAGAAAGTAACAGAGGAAATCTACACGGAAAACAAGAAAAAGTAATCAAAAAAATCTAAAATGAAAAAGCTAAGAAAAACAAGATCAATAATGAACGCACAGTAATGGAAAGGAAAGCAAGCAACATAAAAGAAAAAGAAAGTCGATGAACGAAAATACGAAAGTACAAAGATAAAACAATTTGGATGGATAAACCGAAGCAAAAACCTGAGGAATAAATGGAGAGAATATGAAAGTGAATCAGAAAGAAAATATGTAAAACGGCGAATGCGGAAAACGTAAAAAGTGATAGAAATACAGCAAAAAAAACTAGACAACAGAGCGAGATGAACCATAACAGAATTGCAAGAAAGGCGGAAAGCATATTGGAATAAAAGACGTCACTGGGATGTCTTGAGGAGAAAGTGCCAGAACAAAAATAAGACGGTCAAAGCACAAACTGGAAGGAAAATGTGGATAGAGAAAAAATACGGATAAATCCAGGTGGAATACAGATTTGAAAACAAAATGAAGAACAAAAAGCATTAGCGAGGACGAAGCCTCCTCACATAAAACAGATGCGGAGCCAACAATGCATTACGAATCCTTTCCACGTCACCTTTTAGCACTGTTTTTGTTGCCCTTGACGTCATCCCCGCCCTCGCCGACCCTTTTAAACCCCCCAAAAAATCTCAGTATTTTCCAGCACAACACAAGATTTAGCAGAGGCGGATTTAGTACTAACAGAAAGTTCTAGAATTCTCGAGAAACATGGAAGACACAAAAAAAGATGAGGAGATTGAATTATTCGAGGAAGAACAAGGAAAGGTTAGGCGAGAGGCAGAGGTAAAATATGGGAAATCCCGGGTTAAGCAAAGGTAAGTTTTGGCAGTCTCTTTGTTGACTTTAAGAGAGACAATAATATTTGCTCTCCATGAATTATAAATAATGAACTGGCAAAGTTGCGAGGGGCCTAAAGATGTAAGACGGAAGAGCAGCAAGAGAGAATTTCGACTATGTACAGGTTGCATTTGATTATGTACATAGACCTACTTTCATATGCATTTACACATATAAATGTGTGCTGGCTATACTCAACACACGCCTTATTAAAGGCAAAACGTTCTTGCTTCTTCAGATAGAATTACTTTCTTGTTCTTGTTTTCCATCTTATTTCTTCGTAGTCTTTCTCGTATTTCGAGATCTGACAATTAAAGTGTCATTCCACTTTCTCGCTTTGTCATCCGCCCACTTCAAATGTCTGTAAGTCCAAATTAGATATAGAAAGATCGATTAAAGTATATTCTTCCTATAGCGGACTTTATTGAAAGGCTTGTGTCTTGCTTTCTCTTTTTTCGACTGCTTTCTTTTTGTCTTTCTTTCTCTTTTTTCTACCGCTTTCTTTTTGTCTTTCTTTCTCTTTTTTCTATAGCTTTGTTTTTGTGTCTATCTTTCTCTTTTTGTGACTGTCTTTCTTTTCGTGTCTTGCTTTCTCTTTTTTCCCCTGCTCTAGTTTTGTGGCTTCATTTCCCTTTCTTTAATTTGCAACTCTCTTTCGTTTTTATTTTTTGGTTTCTTTTGAAGTTTTCTATTTTAATACTTTGAATTTCATGCATGCCAAGTGGCTTAAAAAATGCTTTCTCCAGATTGATTTTTTCTCATTAAAATGTTCCCGTCCTTTTTTAAGAGTTTAAAACTTTCTCCGCTGCCAAAATTAATATGCTGTCCCAATATCCTCTCATTTTCGGTGAGTAGAAACAATTGGCAAAAAAAATATTCTCGTCCATGAAAAGTACTCACGAAAAATTCTGGAAGCGTTATTAGAAATGGCGAAGGACGTGCTTATAGAGCGTTTCCATGGAATTAAAAGTTAATAAAAACTTCTCCAGTAATTTGCCAAAAAAAATGAGGGGGAGAAGGGTAAAAAATTATACTTTCTCCCCGAAAAGTGGCATGGAAAAGTTTTTCTATTACGAACTTCCTCACTTTCTCCTTGCCAATATACATAATCAAATGTATACTACAGTGGAGTATCTCTTTAACAGCATCCAACGGAACCCAAAATTTTGCTGTTATAAAAGGAATGCTGTTATAGGGAACACGATTATTATGTATTCCATGTACAAGGTGCTGCGAATTTTCTGACGTTGTACAAAAAATGCCGTTATAAGGAGTGCTGTTAAAGAGAGCTGTATACTCCGCTATATAAATGTATAGGTTAAATACTGTCTGTACATATAGCCCTGGAAGAATATAACACATGGCTCTTGGTTGACTCAATGTATCATTTATAATGATATTCATAAAATGATACATATTCACATAATGTGTACACTTTTAAGCTGGTCTTTTATGCAGAGAAAAAAATGAAAAGGATGTAAATGAGGAGTGAATAAAAACGTACCAAGCGGCGTCCGTGGGATCATCGTCCGTGATGACTCGCGTGATGTATAAGACACATGTGAAGAGCTTGAGAACGAAACGAGCTATCCGAATTCTAAGGCTGGAGCGTTGGTTCTTGAAGAAATACAAATGAAGACGTTCTTTCACCGTATTCTCGTTTACGTAGTATTCCACACGAACTCTGGAAAAACAAAAAAAAACAAATTCAAAAGACAAATTCAGGAGAAAGCTCCACTTTTATCAAGTAAATAAGTCTCACACTATACAGAATAGGCAGTCAAAAATGCATACGAATGCAAATTGAGGACATTTTACGCCATTCCACAGAATCCTTCTGATCTCTGCCGTTTGCTACATTCTTAAATTAGCTCAGATTTAAATTTCCTTTCTCAATTTACAATTTCCCACCACCTTTAATTCATTTCGTTTACTAGCAAATACAGTCGACTCTCTCTACATTGGAAATTCTCTATAACAAGTCTCCTTACAACAACATTTCTATATAAAATTATTATTTCCCCCCCCCTTCGTACCTGTAAAGTATAACATTTTGTTCTATATAACAACATTTCCCAGTAACTATATTTTTTCTTCTTCCCTTCCGTGTTGTAATAAGAGAGACTCCACTGTATAACGGTTTAGCGAAAAGCACCGCATTTAACCGTTATAGAGAATAACCGGTATATGTAATAATGCAAAATCGTAAGACAGAAAAACATTTAATGGCGGGGGATTCAACATTTTAAAAAACCGTTATAGAGAGAAGTATGCTAAGGCGTGGCCTAAAACCGTTATAGGACGAGGGGCTGAATGGTGGGGGATTCAAAACTTTCCCGTTCTAGAGAAGAAACTGTAATAGAGAAAACCGTTGTAATAAATGAATTTAGCATAATAAATCTCTCGGCCAGGTTTGTGAGCACCGTGTTCCAGTGCGAAAACCGTTATAGGGAGGCCCCCTACAGTCGACTCTCTCTATAACAGTACCCTATAAAGCAACAAAATTTTGCCTGTTATAGAGGTGAACCGTTATAGAAAACAGACACTTGTTTGTTAACAATTGGAGAAAGTTTTTGAGGGAGGCATTTTCTGCCACCGTTATAGAGAGAAAACTGTTATGAGCGAGCCCATTATAGAGAGGTCCGACTGTATAGAGAGAGTCGACCGTAACCGTCATGTTTAGGCTGCAATACAATGGGGACTCTCTATAACAAGTATTCTTATAACAACATTTCGATATAACATTAATATTTTTTCCGTCCTTCGTACCTGTAAAGTATAATATTTTGTTCTATATAACAACATTTCCCAGTAACAATATTTGTTTCTCTTCCCTTCCCTGTTGTTATAGACAGACTCCATTGTAGCAAGAACATGGAGAATATTTAGCGCAAATTTCCCGGACAAAATATATTTACTGTTTGGATGGCCTGAAGCACACCAGTCACATCCTATTTCTATCGCTCCGGGGCTTACATAAATGCTTACGTGCATATCCCAAAATTATATGGTCATACGTATGAGGCATAAATACGGAAATTTCCCGGGATCAGCTTCTCCAGATTGGTGGAATTTTCCAAACAAGGTCTGGAGCTGGAAAGTTTCCAGAACCGAACGTTTTTGGTTGTCGTGTGGGGGATCTGGTTTATGTACGAAATTTGATTTCTGCATCGTTTGCTTTTTGTCTTCCAGGCTCTACTGCTCTATTTTGTTGGTTGTGAACATGCATATACATATGTATACGTTTGCATCTATTGACCTACACAGGCACATCCGTGTAATTTCCCGGTATAATCTCGGAGGAAATTCCCGGCACATATAAATGTTGGATTTGTGTAAAATGTTAATTGCCACGTGGTTTTGCAATGGAAGGGCCAGCAAATCAACTCGGAGATTTGCATTGGGACTGGTGGATAAAGTATAGCGTGTTTATTGCTGCAAGTAACATCCTCAGATGCCCGACTCGAAGAAATTGCAGGACATTAACAATGATTCGGAAACGGGATCCACTCGTATTAGTTACTGAATATTTTACAGGAACAAACTGGACAATTCTACTTTAGTTCCTCGACCATCACAAGAATGGAAAATTGCAAGGCGCAGGATTTTCCCCGAGAGCCTGTGTCCCATGCCATTTAAATACACCTCGCCGGGGATCAACTGTTTGTATGGAATCACAGCTGCTATAGATGGTCTCTGCTAACCAAGTGTCATTTACTATTTTAGTTATCCAAAATCATATTATTTTTCGATTATATACTGCTCTCTCGCTTTCTTTCCGAATTCAGTTTGTCTATTATACTTCGGATTTCTCTTTCCCTTCTCGATTGTGGTCAAATTGTCTATTCGTCCTGCATGCGATTATTTCTGTGCTTTCTTTCTGCTTTTCCCTGTGCCTTTGCTTTCTCGTTTTTCTATGATTTTTCCGTTTCTCTGTCCTCAGCTTTATTTTTTATTTTCTTTGCTTTCTCCTTTTCTTGACTTTTCATTTTTCTCTGCTTTCTTTTTTAATTTGTCTCCGCTTTCAGCTTTCTTTTTCCATTTTTCTGTTTTCTTCGCTTCTTCCGTTTTCTCTGTTTTTGCTTTTTCCTTTTTCTCTGGTTTCTTGGTTTTTTCCTTTTTCTCTGTTTTCTTCGCTTTTTCCTTTTTCTCTGTTTATACTTTTTCCCTTTTCTCTGTTTTCTGTTTTTTCTGCGCCTTTTCCATTTTCGCGGCTTTCTGTTTTTTCCTTTTTCTCACCTTGCTGCTTTTTCTTCGCTGTTTCCTTTTCCTTTATTGATTTTTCTTTTTCTCTGCTAGCTGCTTTTTCTTAGGTTTTTCTTTTTCTCTCGTGCCTTTTGTTTCCAAATTCCATGATGCCTTTGCTTTTCACGTCCTTTCTTTCTCAAAAAGCTTCTATTTCTCTCTCGCTCTTCATTATTCTGTCTCATTAATTCCAACAAAAAACGGATATGGAAACTCTGGTTACTTCTGACAATCCGGAGTATATGGCTGCATACTTGTTTTTCACTCTGATTATACCATCTTGCCTTGTCTTGGGTCTCTTCCAGAATGGCCTACACCACATTTTTTACATTCATATTTTCCATTTTATAAAGTCAGCAAAAGCAACGGTCAGCTGTAAAAACGCGGTTCCAAGCACTTATTCCCTTGCCTTCCGTACAGGATACTACAAAACACTCTTAGGTGCTCTAAAACATCGTTATAACCGAACCAAAGGACATCGTTAAAACGGAACCAAAGGAAATTGTTTCACATTCACCAGTGTGGAAAAATAATGCGCTGGAACCATCATAAAGGTCACTTTGTTCCCCGGGTAAACGCTTTCAACAGAATCAATAGAATTTTTTAGAACAATTTTCAGCACATTTTTTGATGATCCGCACGAACAAAGATGGACCAATTACCAAAGTGTCGGGTACCTTTCCTGCGGAAACGATGTGAATTTTGCGGTTGAGCTATTCCGTGCTCCTTCGCATCCCGGCATGTGATTAGTGGAAATTGCCGCGGCAAAATCCCTTGAAGAGTGTTATTCATGTGGTCGCTGAGCAACCACAGTATATTCAATTATTTTTATAAGGTCTTTATATGATTATAATATGATATACATAATATATGCATATATACATATTTCCCCGGTTACCTCCCTATAATTAAGGCATCTTTGTCCCTCCGGAGATCAAAAACGACCTCCAATTTTGAGGGCTCATTAAGTGACGTAAATGTGCCTTTTAAAGCGCCAAAATATGTTTCATTAAATATTGGCTGCTATGGAGAGCAGGTGTGAGCGTTTGTGGGAAATTACGAGCGAAATTTCTATATAATATTAGTACATCAAAGCATCCCGCTCACCTCAAGAAATCTCGTTTCGGTCTAATTACGCGCAATGAGATCCCTTCAATTCCCCGAACAAGGCTAAAGCCACCCGCAAGGGCAAAGGCATCAAGCCGGAAAATTAATGTGAAACAATATGTAATTTGACCTTTCCCAACTCTCACGGGGCTCTTTATGACTTGGCAGGAGGAGAATATGAAGAATGTCAATAATCCCTTTGTTCCCGGGCATGTACGCCTTAGTATACATATGTATATATGTACATATATACTAACGAAGTATCTTTGTGAACCAAAAGGAAAATGGATCGGCTAATGTTTAGGGTGAGATGGCTTCAAAGTGTCTGAAGAGCGCTGGCAAAGTATACCAATTACCCATTATTTCTCTCCAGTGATTAATCAACAACACCCTGTGTCTTCCACACTTGACATCAGAGAGAGCGAGAGAGAGAGAGAGAGAGAGAAAAAACATGGTTCAAAAATAAGTTGTGAGAGAGAAAGCATCAACAAAATATGTATGGGTGTACATTTATATGTGTTGGATGTACGTAAGACGCAATTAGGAGATGCCGCTTGATCTCTGGGAGGAGCGAATTTAGAAACACAGCTCCAAGAAGAGATTTGTCAGTAGTGTCAATCTGAGGAGGATGTGTACGGACATGGAAATAGAGTGATCACAGGGGAGCATTTCAGGCTATATCTTGTAGGTATATATATATATATATATATATATATATATGCCAGTTTCTCTTCCATTCACTTTTTGTCTAGTTTTAGACTGCCGTACGGGTAGAGGGGTCAGGGGTCTGATAAAGCTAGCCCCTCTACCCGTACGGCAGTCTAAAACTAGACAAAAAGTGAATGGAAGAGAAACTGGCATAGCTATAGCAAATGATTTGGATGAAAGAATAAGGTGGAAACTCGAAACAACGTAAAGAACGAACGCACAAGAAATCAAAGGATAGAAAGATCAAGAGAAAAAGAGAAAGTAAAAAATAGAATGCGATGATTGGAAGAAGTACGGAGAAAAAAATAAATCAAGAAAGAGAGCAAAAAAGCTAGGATTATATGGAAGAATTAATGAAGACAAAGCAAGACAAGAAAAAGCAAGGCAAAGAAATAACAGGAAAGAGAGCGAAATGAAGAGAAAGTAAGGAAAAGCAAGGCAAAGAAATGGAAAAGACAAATCAAGGAAAAGAGAAAGCAAAACGAAGAAATGAAAAAAAGATAAATCAACGCGAAGAGAAAGCAAGGCGAGGAAACGGAGAAAACGGAAATCAAGCCACAGAGAAAGCACGAGTAAGCAAGGCGAAGAAATGCCTCAAAAATAAAAAACAAGGCAAAAAGAAAGTAAGAGAACGCAAGGCGAAGAAATGACAAAAAAAAGAAAAATCAACGCAAAGAGAAAGCAAGGCGAAGAAATGGAAAAAAGAGAAATTGACGCAAAGAGAAAGCAAGAGAAAGCAGGGCAAAAAAAATGAAATAAAAGAGAAAGCAAGGCAAAGATAAAGCAAGAAATAGAAAGCATGACAGAATGAAAGTCGGATAAATCCAGACAAAGAGAAGACAAGAAAGAAAACGAGGAAATTTAAGCAAATACAGAAGTACGGCAAGACTAAATTGAAAATCAATAAAAGCGAAACAAAGTAACAGCAGAAAACATTATGCAAAGAGAGAAAACCAAGAGAGGCAAGGAAAAACTAAAGTTGAAAGGAACCAACAATACAAAAGGCAAGACCAAGACAAAAGGATATAAAAGAATGGCCAAAGAGATAAATATAGAGAGTAAAGGAAAACAAAGGCCTGGTGCAAAGCGGGAGAATGATGGAAAGTGGGTGGAAGGTAGACCCAAAGTGAGAAAGCGAGGAGGAGGCACTAGAATTGAAAACGTGCCTGGATTTAGTAATGAGCCTTGAAATTCTGCTGTTGTTCTGCTTTCAACCGGCAACACTCCTGCGACTGAGCCCACATTAAGTCAAATATGTTCCTATAGCCCGGCACTTGGACTTGGTCATGCTCTGGAGAAGATCCAGCACTTCCCACCAACTTCACCATCTCATTCCAAAGTGGTGGTCTGTGGCCGTACAAATTAAGGTTGATTGGTCCATGCTTTACTTTTGCAAACACCACACGGTTGCTCTCCTTTTTGTTTGTTTAAATTACGGGACGCCTAAGGTGAGAGCTCAGACTATGTATTGCGTCGGAATAAAGGTCCCGATGTATCTGAATTTATTTTCTACATCAAATGGATACAAACGCGCCCCTCATTTCCATATAGAATCGACTCTGTTTATAACGGCCTCCCTTTTATGAGTTCTCACTCTATAACAGCAGCAAAAAATGCTCGCCTCAAAAACTTTCTCCAATAGTTAACATAGAAATGTCTGTTTTCTATAACGGTTCTACTCTATAACGGGCAAAAATTGCTGCTTTACAATCTAATCTCTCTATAACAGAACCCTATAAAGCAACAAATTTTGCCCGTTATAGAGAAGAGCCGTTAAAGACAACATAAATTTTTATGCTAACAATTGAAGAAAGTTTTCGAGGGCAGCATTTTTTGCTGCTGTTATAGAATGAGAACTCTTATAATGGAGGCCGTTATAGGGAGAGTCAACTGTATAGGGTGCTGTTATAGAGAGAGTCGACAGTACATTCAATTCTATTATAACGCACTCACCCATAATATTTTTTGCCATATAACATTACCCTTAAATCGTCTTGAAAGAAACAATTTGCTGTTTTATAGGGTGCTTTTATAGAGAGAGTCAACTGTACAGCCAATTCTCTCTATAACGGTTTAGCAAGATGTTAGTGTATATAACCGTTATACAAAAAACCGTTATATGGGAAAATGCAATCACCGTTATAAAGAAAAAGATATGTTTGTGGGGTCTGGAAAACAAATGAAAAACCGTTATAGCGAGAGAAATATGCAAAGGCGTGGCCTAAAACCGTTATAGAAAAAAATAAAAAACCGCAGGGGATTCAAAACTTTAGAAAACCCGTTATTGTGCGAAAAATATTTCAAGGCGTGACCATAAACCGTTATAACCATAAACATTTGAGAAAAGTCGTTATAATGCGAGAAATATCTGGAGGCGCTAAGACCGTTATAGTGGCAGATGCATAACCTCGGAAATTCAAAACTTCCCCTGTTATAGCAAAAAAAACGTTATAAAAATACCGTTATAGAGAGTAATTTTGTAATTTAAAATCTCTCGGGGGGATAGTGAACACCACTATAATGCAAAAACCGTCATAAAGAGATCCGTTATAGAGAGAATTGACTGTATATCTATTCCCCTGTCTATCTGTATTTTTCCCGCTCTCGCTCCCAATGCAGGTAAAAAACTTCCCATGGACTTATTCCAGTTTGTCGTTGAGACAAAAGGAAGTTAAAAAGTATATTTGGTTAAATTTCCCACTCAAATTAAATGCGGGATGATGGAATGACCTCGATCGGTGGGCGAGATTCATTGTTTTATGGCAGCAATTATAGTGGCCAAACGGTGAAAAACTATGTCAGATGGAAGGACCTGGAAATGAAAAAGCCCGGGTATTGTTGTGGTAGAAAATGCTGGTTCCTTGTAATTATAGAGCTTCTTCTCCGTACAATTGCCACCCTGTTGTTTCAGGGGGTGTCTCCTACAATTCAAGGGGGCGTTCTTGAGCGGCCATAAATAAATGATGAAGGCCTCCTTGAGCACACAGGAATTTCAATGTTTTCCTCCGGCCTGGCAGGAATCCTCCGGGGAATTTGGCGTGCGTCGCTCCCACTTTTCTGTTTATTTACAAGCTTCCTTTTGTGACTTTTAGTGGGAGTAACTGCTGGAGTGGCCGAAAGAGAGGCGGACGTGAGTGGATGCTTTCATTCATGTACGCACTTATTTTATTTTTTGGAGCACGTCAAGAAATTGACATTATGAATATTCCATTTAATTTACGACGTCCGAGGTACCTATATATATACATATATATGCAGGTACGATCGTGAGCGAATGAAGGGAATGCGTTGGGACAAGTATGGAAAAAATCAACAATTTTTTATTGACTATTATTTTCTCTACATTTAAACATACTATTAGTGTCAAATTTGATGAATTCCACACAGCCTGATTTATGTGGAAGATCCTTTGCTTGGTATGTAAAGTATATGTATGTGATGGTATATTGGTATTCATTGAAAATTTGTCGAACGCAAACATACAAATTTTTTAAAGGGAGGAATCTTAGAGAAAAAGAAATAGTGAAGAAAGAGAGAAATTAGAGAGTAAGAGAAAAACAAAAAAAAATCACAGAGAAAGCAAAAAACCAAAACGAGAAAGAAATAATAGAGAAAATAAACAAGAAAGTCACAAATAAAGTCGCATACTAAAAGCGAGAAATCAGAGAAAGGGGAAAAAATTAAATAGAGAAATCAAAGAGAAAGAGAGAAAAGAAATCAAATAGCAAGTGAGAGAAAAAAATCAGGGAGAAAGAAGAAATCGAAGAGAAAGAAAAAAATCAGAGAAAAAGAAGAAATCAAAGAGAAAGAAAATAATCCGAGAAAAAGAAGAAATCAAAGAAAAAGAAAATAATCGGAGAAAGTGAGAAATAAAAAAATCAGAGATAAAGCAGAAATCAAAGAGAAAGTGAGATATAAAAAAATGAGAGAGAAAGCAGAAATCAAAGAGAAAGCGGAAAAACGAAATTAGAGAGAAATAAAGAAATCAAAGAGAAAATGGAAAAAAGAAATCAGAGAGAAATAAAAAAAATCAGGGATAAAGTTAGAAATAAAAAATCAGAGAGAAAGCAGAAATCAAAGAGAAAGTGAGAAATAAAAATCAGATAGAAACAAGAAATCAAGGAGAAAGTGAGAAAAAAATCAGAAAGAAAGAAGAAATCAAAGAGAAAGTGAGAAAAAAATCAGAAAGAAAGAAGAAATCAAAGAGAAATTGGTAAAAAGAAATCAGAGAGAAATAAAAAATCAGAGAGAAAGAAAAAACCAAAGAGAAAGTCAAAACGAAGAAGTTAGGGAGAAAGAGAAGCAGTAAAAAATCAAAGAGAAAGGTGGACAGAGAGAAAGGAAAAAATCAAAAAGGTACGAAGAAAGTACGAAATCAAAGACAAAAATAGAACCAAATAAATACATTTTTGTGGGGAAAGAAATTAAAAACCGAGAAAAACAAGGAGAAAGGGCAATCCAAATGCAAATACAGGCGTTGAAGCGAAGAAATAAGAGCAAAAACTTACAAAAACAAATCAGCAAACACCAACCGCTAACGAAACGCTAAAAGGATAACTAGTGCTGGGCATGGTCTGGTCCGGACCAGACCATATGCATGGTCCATGGTCCTGGTCCGGTCCGGTCCGGTCT
>JAQGBT010006934.1:0-11706 GCA_034698585.1 Disparrhopalites patrizii | reverse complement strand
ACCCAGCCCTCCCCACGTCCCCCGACCTCAACGGCTTCCACCCCCAAGACCCGCGCCTGGGCATCATGAACACCAGCTACAAGGGCTCCTCCATGATGAGCAATGGGAGTCAGGACAGCGGGAGTGCGGGCGGGGGGAGCGGCGGAGGTGGGAAGAAGAAGCTCCAGCGACTCTTCAAAACAAAGGCCCAGTCCAAGCTGTCCAACGGGAAGGGTCAGATGGGTCAGATGGGTCAGACGGGTCAGATGGGTCACCCGCAGCAGCAGCAAGAGTATTCAGGGAACCAGAGGAGCATGTTCGTGGAGTCCAATTCCTCCCCGACGTCCTCCAACAGCAACAATGCGGCTAGTCACATGCAAATCCCTCATCTTAGGTCGGGGAGCAGCCAGAGGAATAGTTATAAGAGTAGTAGTCAGTGGAGTAGGAATAAGCAGCAGAATGAGGCAGACCTGAGGATGGGAATCCCTCCCTCGTCCCCTTCCTCCAGTGGCGGTGATGCTGAGAAGGAGTTAGAGCACAATCTCCGTCCCCAAAACAAGACTGCCATCAAGAGCAACAAGCCCAGCAACTCCAGTAATGGGACTGAGTCGGAAGGAAGGAGGATTTCCTCCAACGAAATTGCTCTCGCCGCTGCCGCCGCAGTCGCCAGTAAAAAATACAATCATAATCATAAGAAGCCATTTGCCCCCTTGTGCTCAGCCAAGGAAGATGAGCTGCGTTTGGATGAGAAGGGGGAGGAATTGAGCCTTGGGGCGAGGAATTTTGGAGGGAAGAACCCCGCACCCGCCCTCCCGGCAGCCACCCAAGTCATTTCCGGCCGCCAGCCTCCCACATCCTCCCACTCCTCCAGCCACCACATCCAGTCACGCTTTACACACCATAGTAGCAATAATAACAAGAACAAGAGGAAGAATAGTCAGCCCGACGGCACCAAGGGAATCCCCTTCAGCCCCAACAGTCCTAGCAATACAAGCAATAATTCCGGAGGAAATCCAGTGAAGGACTCCCACAAATCCCCTTCTAGTGCTAATCTTAAGTCTTCTAGTAGCAATGGAAGCGACAGTGTTGAAGGGAAGAAGACGTTTTATTTTGGGATGGACATGGGCACTGGAGCTGAGGAAGTCCCTTCTGACAAGAAGGGCCTGAGGAGCCCCAAGAGTGGTGGTGCTAACAATAGTGCTAATAATAGTAGTAAGAATGGAGTGAGTAGGACGACGACACAGAGACTAGAGCAACTGGCCTCATTCATTGCAGAACAAGAGACATCCTCGCCGAGCGTGGGGAAGGGGAAATCCTCGGGGGAGGGGAGGAAGGAGAATGGAGCCAAGAATGAGAGGAAGGCCGGCGAGAGGGAGAATGAGGAGAATGTGAGTGGCAGGACAGCTGGAAATACATCCACAAATACCATTGAGGAATTAGCATACAAAGTGAGTCAAAGGTCTTCTTCCTCAAAGCAAGTACATCCATCTCATGGGGATGAGCTAGCCAAGGACAAAGAGCTCAGAGCGGTGTCTTCTCCCAAAGCACGTGCTAACCCTCATCCTAATAGCTCTCACAAGATCAAGGACAAGACTTGTTCGCAGCAAACGGAGAGCATTCCACCCCCAACTGCCCCAACCGCCCCAACGGCCCCAACCGCCCCTCAGCAGACTCCCTCGCGCCCACACAATTTTAATGCCAATCAAATTAGCCAGAAGAACCATTTGGGTGTCAGAGCCAGATCAGACTCGGACTCGGATCCCTTCAATCAAGCCAAACACGGCGTGCCTGGTGGAGGTGGGAAGAATAGCCGGAGTCAAATCATCAGTCGGGTGCTCCAGAATTGCGCTGGAGGCGTTTCCGTGAATAGAAACCGTCCCAAGAACTTCCCGGGTGACTCCTCCAGTGATTTGAGTAGCTCGGAGGTGGACATCCCTCTCCTCATCCGTCCCACACTGCCCCAAAGGAGACTTGACCTCCCTCGATTCTCCCCGTCTGCCGCCTGGAGGGCCCTGGACTCCCCCAGAGCTTCCGGGAGAAGCCTCAGCTCCGAGGACGGCTTCTCCTACGAAGATCGCATTCAAAGGTATACGAGACCCAGTGCTCCGCCGAGAGCCAACAATGAGCGCTCGGGTGACTCCGGGATTTCAGCGGGGGACGGCGGGAGTCCGGCCAATCCTCCGCTCGACACCGGACGAAATAGCAGTTGTAGCCTGAGTATTGACAATAATCATGCCAAAAATAGCATGAACAACTACAAGAGCAAGTTACGGAAGGGAGATTCCAAAAGTGACGGACTAAGTAAGTGTTGGACGCCGGAGCAGGATTTGGATGAGAGTAGCTCGGAATTTGAGCACGATGTGGACTTGGACCACCGGAATGGCTCTCCCCGCTCCAGTGAATCTGATCCCAGGAGGATGGCAACTTCAAATGGAGGCCCCTATGTCCAGCACGCCCTCCAGGCACCCCCAAAATTGACGACTCGAGCTGAGCTATTTCCCAAGAACGGAAGCCGTGGCTTCCCGGAGGAATCCTCATTTCCATCCAGTTTCCCCGAAGACTTTGAACCAGTTCCCGGTGGCAAGGACAAGCGTCAACACATGTACGCTCGCTCCTCAAAGGCCAGTAATAATCATAATAATGAGAGCAGGAAAGGGACAGAAGGGAATTTCGGGGGAAATCATAGTAGCATCGTAGACATCAATCATAAGGGTGACTACCCCGTTAATAGCAGCAATAGAGTTAATAGCCAGCATCAGGTCATCCACCGCGTCCACAGAGGCTACCATCCAACCCCCCAACACAATCAGCCTCGTGCGGGATTTGTGGGCTTGGACACGAATTGGTTCTTGAGTCGCAGTGAGCCCAACTCCCTGAACGTGTTGGATTTGATGGCGCCAGGAGATGTGTCCTCCGCAGATGCCCGTCCACCCAAAGCTCGTCAAGGAGCCAGATTGTCCGTGATGGCGGGTGAAACACTGAATCTGTTGGATAAAGTCTTCCCCAGAGGAGAAAGGACTGGCCAGGGAAGGGAAGATGGGAGATTTCTGAGGGATGAGATGGAGGAGCTCCATCCTCGGCAGGACGTAATCACTGGAAAGGGTGAGGTCCGCTCCGAGATCGGTTACGGTCCAAGCAGCATGAACTTCTACTCCGCCTCCTCCAATCCGCCCCAGTCACCCTTTCACGAGGACGAATCCAAGTCCAACAGCTTGATTCTCTTCCGGCGGCCCTTCTCCCAGATCATGTACCTCCCTTCCTACGACTCCCGCAAGATGAGCCACCAGCAGTCCTCGGCCTACTACTCCAGCAATAACCGACGGACGAAGAGCGTGGACAATCTGGACGGAGCCGAGAGCAAGATCTTCCACCGCAACAAGCACTTCCCTCGCCATAGAGTCGGCGACCGTGAAGACGGAGATGATCGTCTCCAGGAGTGTGGTGAGAGTGGTGAGAGCGCGAGACAGCGACACAGTCGGAAGGATTTGCATCAGAGGAATCAGAGAGGAGTCCTTCTGTCCCCCTTCATACGTAGTCAGAGCGTCCCATTGTATCATCACACCAACGACAGTGGCAATCAGGAGAGTGGGGAAGCGAATGAGGGAAGAATCCAAGGAAAACCACCCCGAGTGATGACACACAAGATTGAGGTAGCTAAGACTACTAGTAGCAATGATGGGAATAGGAATAGGGAGCTGAGAGGGAAAGAGGAGAAATTGTCCCCCTCGCAGTCAGTGTCGCCAGAGGCGCAGGTCAAGCCAGAGGAGAGCAACAAGCGGAAGAAATTCAAGTTCCAAAGCACATTGCGTGTCATGGAGAGGAAGAAGATCGAGGCTGAGCTGAGTCGAGAGGCGGAAGAGAGGGAACGCCAACGACTGCATGAGCAAGAGGCCCTCCGGAGGGTCGAGGAGGAATTCCAGCGAAAGCGCGCTCAGAAGGAGTCCAACGAGCTGGATCTAAACATCCCCCTCAACGGCCCTTTCACCCAAACGGGGGAGAAGACGGAGAATTGGGATGATCCTCATCAAGTGCCAAGTGGTCCGAGTGGTCCCAGTGGTCCCAGTGGTCCGAGTGGTCCGAGTCCAGGAGCCTTCAGCAAGACTGTCGCGGCTGGGAACGCGAGGAGTGGGAATGGGAAAACAGTGAACAATAGTGCTAACAATGAAGGACAGTCCAAACATTTAGCCAGGACGAGTGAGAAGAGTCATAGTGGCGGTGTTGTGAGTAGCGGGAAGAAGGAGCAAAAAAGCTCAGGACAATCCACGGCCTCGGGTCACGTGGTGAGGAAGGGGGACAAGAGCATGTCCAGGACGAAGGATGAGCATAAATTCCAGCTAGCACAGAGGCAGGAGCCGGAAGGAGCTCCAGCTTTCTCCGGCACGACGGACCTCCGGAAAGAGCTCATTCACGCCTCCAGGAAACGGAATGGGAATGCGAGCTCCTACGCCGGCAGCAATGGCCATCATGGAGGAGCTCCCTCCAACGCCTCGGATCAGCTCACGCGGGAGTTGTCGGAGTACCGGCAGGAGACGAGGCAATACTGCGACTACAGACGCTCACCCCGCAATCACTCTGCCAGTCCAGCAAGGTACGATTCCATTTAGCATTCTTTTAACTTTTATTTCTCCAACTAAATCATGTGCATAAGTTTAAAAGGCAATCGGGACGGTAAACAGTAAGCATTACGTGCGTGCTTGTTGTGCACACAAAAAAAAGTGAAACTGTTTGCTTCCCAAAACTTTCTGTTTAACTTTGAGCCCTTTGAGCTCTTGTGGGACGTTTCTATTTTTTACGACTTTCACGATTTCTTCTTAGACAATGCATGTTACATGTCTTCTTATATACTCAATAAACTTCACTTACCTATATATATATTATATACATTTACATATGTATATAATATGTATACATATGTAAATGTCCCGGTGGTCTATTGATGCATGTCTAACGGGAAGTCTAGATTATGCATATTCCCTATTACATGCCTTTATACTCTCTCGATTGACTCTTTCCCCCCATTACTATTGGCTTTGTAAAGGAGAAGATCGGAAAGAATAGGAAGCCCCTGAGCATTGTAAGCCGCAAAGGTCTTTTTTTTCTAGTTTCCCCATCGAGACCGGTCATTGACGACGGTATTTTCCCCATAAATGTTCTCTAACGTTATATGCGTAACCGCATCCACGGAAATTGTTTTTTCTTTGACATTACAAAGCGTAAGCGCAATTTTTGTGGAATTAGTCGCATATCAGTGATATCAGCTTCTTTCAGACTTCAGATACGCTTTTATTGATGCTTCTGAACGGTTCTTCTCTCTCTGCACAAGTAACTGATAGCGCATCGTATTTGTACTGGTAGAAAAGCCTCATTATACAGAAAATTGGGAGTATATCATTAAATGTATGTCCTATTGCCGTATGCTATTGCAGTTGTAACTTTATGCAGTCTGTCTGACTCTCTGAAGTGGTACTTCTCTTAATTCCCACTCGAGATTGCGGCAGGTAAAGAGGAAGCGTGTAAGCCCAGTAAAAGTCCTCACGGCACTCACATTCGACACACTTTCCGAGCCGCCCATCCTCTTTTATTGGTTTAAATGGAAAGATAGTGAATTAATCACTCCATTTTTTGCATCAGGAAATCAGTGAGCGCTTCAACCTGTTTATTTGTCTTGTTGACGGAGTATCCAATGAGCAAATGAGACATGTCTATTGATCTTGCTAACACAAATTAAATATGCATGATTTCAGCTGACAATAGAAAGTTACAAAATGTGAGTAACTGCTTGTACCAATATTATCCATGTTTAGATTTCACATTCCTGACTAATTGTAAGTTTTAAGTAGCTAGCCAAAACTGTTTAAATTGCGTGCCGATTGTGACCTATCAATAGAATCAAAGGGAATGCTTCCGATTTTTAATCGAAATGCCGTAATTTTACGGCTTCCCCATAAAATATATTCGTAAATAGCTATCTGATTTAGTCTTACCTATCTTCACCTCTGTACATTATACCTAGGTATGTATTGTTGTTTCGGCATTGTTGTTTCCTGAATAATGTAAAAACGCTTCCTGATAATTGTATCCTATATCAGAGTAATTTTTCCAAGCATTCATTTTTGATTTAGTTACACGAGGTTCAATGATGCAATTTCTTTTTCCGTGCGTATTTAAATTCTTTCTTTTTTCTGCGTTAATTTGTATGCTAATATTTATTTTTGTGTTGCAATAACAGATTCATGGAATCGACTGGGGCAAGCAGCGACATTTTCCCTTTGGCGAGGCGGGCGCCAGTGGAAAGGACGAAGCAGAACCGTTACCGCGCCACTGTCCATCCCGAAGTCGTCTGTGACATCCCAGTCAAGCCTTTCCCCTTCATGGTCAACTTCTCCAGTCGTAAGTTTCAAGGAATTATCTTTTCTGGAGACAAGCACATCCACACTTACACACACATTATATATGTACATATTGTACATGTACATGCATAATACATACTACACAGCCACCAGCCACATAATCTAATATAATACAATGCAAATATAATGTACATAGCTACATACGGAAATATGCATAAGGCGTGGATAGAATCAAGAAAAAGGAAAAAAGTTCATAATTCGGATGTTTTCCCTTTGTGGGACATACAAATGGAGTCTATAATTTGTAGTTGAATCCTAGTATGCATGACAATTGTATATTGCAGCTATCCATATAGATGCAATTTATAGATCCCGGGGATGCCTGATTTTCTGATTTATGAATGCATGAAAGTGGAAGTTGTATATAGTAATTAGAAACTCCCCATTATTAACTAGTATTTACCTGCATTTTTCATTCTGGAAATGTAGGCATTCCAGGTTGGTTATTAATTTTTTTTTTGAAACTCTGAATTATGACCAGCCGTGCAGCGATGCTGGTGAAAAGAAGTATTTTGCAGGAGCTGGTCCATGGTGGGCTTTTATTTCTAACCGTTGAGAGTGTGGAATGTGTATAATGTATATATGTATAGGCAATATAAAATAAGGAATAATTGGAGGGATAAAAAGTGTGCTCCAAGTGGTGGAGACGTGGAGAGTGAATGGATTGAACATGGAACGTTCTTCGGCTGTCAGTGTACTTCCTGGCTTATTTTGATAAGGACTTTTGCACAGGGCTGAGTGGATCCACGTCGAATTTGCTGATGGAGGATCGTCCGGGCTCTGGGCTGGGCTTAGGCGGAGGAAACACATCAGGACCGTCGAGTGTAATTTCGGATAATTACAGACGAGACTGGGCACATCACATTCGAGGCTCCGGCGCTGGCTCCATCCAGGGCGGAGGACCTGGAAGAGCTTCCAGTATTGCGAGTTTACACAGTGCTCCGGGCTACACCTCCGATACTTTCCGTCACAGCACCACCGACTTGACCATTCAAGGAGATTCTCCACGTGCTCATCATAAAAGGTAGTTAAGCTGATCTTGGCCCAAGAGGCATTCCGGATATTTGCACAATCCACATTTCTGCCTGTAATTCTGACCTACAAGGATTCAGAAGCGAGTGGAGATACAAAAAGGCTCATAGCTCCTGCTGATGTCAGTTTAGAAGAATTCACCAAACATTAAACTAAACAAATTGCCCAAGCTTGTAAAATATTCTTATGGACACATTTTTTCTTCTTGACGAGAGACAGTTGCATACATTATAAAGTAGATAAACATGAAAGGAATGTAGCCTGGATCTTTTCCCAGTTTGCTCTGGTCTCCTCCAAGCTAAGGATGACGCCATTGTTGTCCTCTCCCTGCTGTTATTGATACCTGATACCCCAAGAGATTCCCAAAGAATAGTTTCCTTTCCACCTCTATCAACTCGTCTTTGGCCACAAACAAATCATATGCCAAGGGAAATGTTTTTATTTCTCCTCGCTTGCTTCACATTATTTTATGTCGTATTTGACCTTAACAAGTCTAATGTCATGCTCCTCAAATTTGCTTGGGTAATATAATAGGGAATTATTATTGGAGACAATGGGATGAAGGATCTCAACGAGTTTTGGATGCTGTACTATTATCTGCCTATATAATATGTATTTACTACAACTGGAAACACGCAACATTCTCAGGGTCGCTGGGAAAGAGGCATAAACAATCACTCATGAATAGCTGAACAGGTCATTACTTGCTTACAAATGAGCCAAGGCGGAAGAAATCCTCAAAATCCTTTTTCTCCATTCTCTCTCGCGTAGTTTGTAAATAAAGGTGAGCTTATGGAGAGTTATATGTTGTATCTTGATGACATTTTTTATATGCTCCAGGTAGGCTCAAAGACAGGTAAAGAGTTGCAGACTTCAAATAACGTAATGTTGGTCATGTGTTCTAGTCAAGAAAGAAGTGGAAGGTCCCGTAATTAGCTTAATCGAAAACATTTTGGGGGAAGATAAGCTCTTCCATGATCCTGCTACACCATTTTTTAGTGAAGGCATAAAGAAGAAATAAATTCTCTTTATTACACTTACACCAATTGAGTGAGGCTCTTTGCTTCTTCTGAGGATTCTTCTGAGGATGTTTTGCCAAAAACGGTCCTATTTCTGCACAGAAAAGGGGTAAAAATGTGCAAAAGTGTAAAAAATGCATGTACGTGCATTGCAGTACGTGTCTGGACACTCGACACTCGATAAGGGGGTCAAAGCTTTGATTGAAAATGTGAAAGTTATTTTTTTCTTCCCTTCATTTTTGAATCAATTGGACAAAGCTTATGCTTATGTATTGCCCACCAGAAACTCTCGTGGTGTATTTATGAGCACTGTACACACTAAATTGTAATCACTTGAAGGTTACGTTGCAGCCTTTGTGTATTTGTGCACTTACGGAGGTGCGTATTGATTCTTAACAACTTATTTGTCTGTCGCCCATTGTTTATTTATTAATGCATGATATCAAAGAATATCAAAGGTATGCATTTCCATGTGTTTTCGTACGTGCGGCAATTCACAAGGAAGTCAAGGAATATTTTGTTGTTCAAGTTTTCAACACCTTTGCGCCTGCAGCACGCTTGACCAGTGCCTCCCTATTCATATTATTGACATATGCCAGGATTATCTTTCATCTGGAAATAATTATTGGACAGAAATATAAAGGGAAGCATTGAGCATTCTATAATTCGCGTTGAACGGTTGAAAGCGTTTAGAGCGGCTAACAATTAGACGTAAAGACGTCTATAATTGCGCTCAATTACTTAATTAAAGGCTAAAATTAGTACGAGGAAGATGGGCAATGAGATACCTTTTGGGGTAGGATGAGCATATTGAACATGGCCTTGTTCAGTAATATTTCTGTACTAATTAACGCTCCAAGTAATGTTGGGGAATATCTTGTTTTCACTAATTTGGGTAGCCAGCAATTGTGGGGACAAATTGAAATGCCAATTCCTGATCAAATGCTGATTTTGTGTATTTTACTAGCACGAAAAGTCCATTGTTTCACAAGTACTCGAGCAGCCCGCCGTCCAGTCCGTTGCCGCCGTTGAGTTCCAGTGTGAGCGAATTCACGGATCCCGATAAGGTATCACATGGAGAAATGAGAAACGTTTTTCTGGGAAATGACATGATAGCTAACAAGCTAAATGAATTGTTTTTCCAGGATGGTTCCAGCATCATCACATCCACGAATGGAGGAGGCTCTTCCGGAGTTTTCCAGGTGCAACCCTTCAACAAAGCCAAAGGTTACAGGCCCGTCGCCTTTCGCCCGCCCACTGGAAATCACCCCATCAAGCTCACATCAACTGCAGTCAAGTAGTCTATACTTTTCACAGTATTGACCCGAAATGATCCGTATGTATGTACGGAATGCATTGTCATTATTGTTCAATGATTGCAATAAGTCAAACAATCCATTAGACTTCGTTTTGGAGACGTATTGTAAAACTGCCCATTTTTTAAAAGCCAATCGGGTAGCTTCATCTACACTGCAATCTGTTTGCAGCGAAGTGCTTCAATGCCTCCGGCATTGACAAGCATAGCTTTTATTGTTGTCGTTAAAGTACAATTTATTTGAATGTTGATGATTGAATTACTTACGTGCTGTGCAAGTTTCTTCGGAAAAAACTTTGCGTCAGTTAGTCTACATCTACACATAGCTTTAAATGAACTAAATGTAACCGGAATGGAAGTTCCCTGCACTTATACAATCTACTTTCAATGCCAGCAAATTTCCAATAGCTTTGAGATTGTAGCAAAACTATAGGAAGTCATTAATATATAAAGTTTTACACTAAATGTAGTATTTTAGCCTAAGCAGAGTATATCTTTTCATCATCTTTCACCAGCCTTTCATGTGCTTTTACAGGGACAAGAATACATTGTCTGTAATTTGACTTGAAGTTGTGGTTTTCAAAACAAAAAAAAGCTATATTTTGTATTCACCACAAAACAATGTAATTATACGGAGATTTTAAGATTAAGTATTTGCTACTTCAAACTCTTCCAAGCTTTTTTGTCATCCAATCGTGTTTATATATTTACTACGCCAGTTATACGAGTATTATCGTAAGTTTAACTATGTTGTTTATTGTGCGAAGCTACGTTTTTTTCACTATCAGGTGAAACACTGGCTGGAATTTAGTTCATGCCTGTGAATGAAAGATTCAGTGGGAGATTCCGTTTAAGTATGGAAATATACATGCATAATATAAATAGTATTTATAAAATGCTTACATATAATTACTTTGTAGATGCAAAGATATGTAAGGAACGATTCTGCAAATGCCAAACTTTTATTTTTAGGTTAATACAAATGTCTAGTAATTCCGTAAACGCCATAATAGAGAATAAATTAATACTCCTTATGTAATTCAATCCCTCCAAAGCTTGTTCTTATTCCATTCTCGGGCGTGCTCTGGCTTTTAACAAAACATTTCAACTCTTCCTTCGGAACAGCATACCTCCGACTCGGGCAGCGCATTTGGTGGCCTAAGGGTAGTCCCAATGTATCGTATCAATGTATTAGGGCCGCTTGGCGATAATCCAATTACGTAATTCCCCCGCGACTTGCAAAGAGTCACCCGCGATCGTCTCCACTATCCACCCAGTTTTGCTTACAATTATATAACTATAAGAAAAAAGTAGCTCGTTTCATCTTTCAATCCAAAGACATCTTGGCATTTTGTCCATAAGAAAAGCATGGCGAAAAACCTAACATTTCGTTCATACCAATAGCAAAAGTATTATGAAGAGTCTGACTGAGCCAAGGTACTAATAAAAGAAGAAACTGACAAAGAGGCTGTTGTCACAAAAATGTAAAACGAAATGTACACTTTTGACCTGACGTTTACCTTTCATTTTCACGTGCACCAAACTAATCCTTTTAACGTTTTAACAGTAAACTTAATTAGAATAACCATGCAATCATTAATTATGATTTTAGTTTGAATATTTATAAATTTTTATTTTCAGATTTTACACCTATAAACAATATTTTTGTTAGTTTATGGTATGGTCTATAACACTAAAATATTCTGAGACCGTAGCTTAAAAACAGACAACACTCGACTGAAGTTTCTTAACAAAACAAGAATTGTACAATACGTAAAACATTGAGCATGTTCATTTTTAGCTCCGAATGATGGATCGAGGTACGCAAACCATCAACCTCAGTCGAATTCTTTTAAAGTGGACGTGATAATATGTATTAGGGATGTTCAATCAATAATCAATATCAATATTGATGTCAATATTGACGTTTTTTTGATCAATATTTGCATCA
>JAQGBT010006933.1:0-11707 GCA_034698585.1 Disparrhopalites patrizii | reverse complement strand
ATTTGAGCTATCCTCAAGCAAGTTTTATCGGATCAATGCCAAAAACTGATTTCTGTCGCTTACAATTCACAACTATTAGGCCAAAATTCAGCTTATTTTCAGCAAAAATTGTGCCGTTATTGATCTTATTATGATAGAGACCAAAACCTACCGTCGAATTTTTCCATGCTTTCAGCAAATGTAGCAACTCTCAATATTTTATCAATAATAGGCTCTAAAAGTATTTGCATTGCTTGGTTCTATGCAGTAAAAACAGCTATGACTCCCATAACGTTGTTTATGCTATAATAAAGAGTTATTATTTAATTTTTTTTCGGGTGACCATTGATTATTTTCAAAAATTCATTGTGACCACCGGCTGAAAAAGTTTGCTCATCGCTGATATAGAGGAACTTGTAATGCTGTACGAATCGTTTGCAGGGGCATCAAAATATAGGAAATAATGTAGCAAATAATAGCATGTACACATTACAATATTAAGTTGTCCTCCACTATGCATCTATGTATAATATATGCGTGTTCCCAATAAATACGGAAATATACTAACATGATTAAATACAAAAACAAACTCCACATTGAATCCTTGAAAGCAGATGGACGTAAACCGCATATGAAAGGGCTAAGAGCATTAAAAGGCAGATGAGATCCCCCACCTTCTGTCATCGTCCGCCCACCCGCCATATATTTTTGGGGGTATTTATCCCTATTTATGGGCTTTATAATCACAAAATGTATCTCTTTCCCCCAAAAAAATTAGTGAAAAGAGATTTCCTCCCTTCCCACCATTTTTCTGATAGTCTCCCCTTCACCCCTTTGAGTATAGTACACATCAAGGAAAAAAGGACCGCCATCGGAATGAAATCCCCTCTGACTTTCTGACTCTCGCCGATCGCCACGACGGGCCAAATGGCCTGTAAAAGGATAAATCGCCCTATAGTCAAAACGGACTAAATCAGCCCCGATTTTTATCCTCTTCTTCATTAAATCTTCCCTCATGGAAATCCCATTTGCCCCAAAATCCTTGCCGCCTCCACCCCTTTTGTGTCTATTTCCATTCCCTCCATTGCTGACTTTCCTGGCAGGGGAAACAAAGGGATGGAAAATAGTCACAGGAGCGGAAAAGGAGTCCCATTTTGACTTTGATGGACAGGATGACATTTGGGATCTCCGTAAATGCACATGTCAAAGGGTTTTTTTTGTCCCGATATTTCCCCTTGGCCAAAGTCAAGATGAGTGTCAAGGGAGAGAATTGAATCAAAAAAAGGGTATTTCCCCCTCACACTTCCCCCTTTTCTTTGGAGAACAAAATCCATATTTTATTTGTTATTATTATTCATATTGTATTTTATTGGACACATATTTTTCTGGTCTATTCAAAAGCCCCATTTTTACACGACAGCCAAAGGTAAAAGCTGATCAAAGGATCTTTGCGTGGGAGGAGACGCATTTGTGCCTCAAGGAGTCCGCCTGTCAAAATCAGGGCTTCTTTATTATTCTTCAATGTTATGGAAGTCGTCTTACGCCCTTTCAGATAAGTGTAGGTGAAATACTGAAATACATATTATACATATGTACATAACATACAGTACATACATAGATGGCTTATGCTATACTATAGCTTTTTTCCAGGGAATAAGAGGATTTCCTTATCCAAGAAGAAATGGGGAGAGACAATGAGACAATAAATGCGGGATGGGACATTGTGCCAGGCTTTTGTGTGGGATTGCTCTTCAAGGATGTGGGGAGGGAAGGATGCGGGGAATGAAAGGGAATGGGAAGGGTTGGAATCGGGAAGAAAGCTGGGATGTCCAGATGTAATACATTGAAGGGGGAAATCAGGAAGATGTACGTATTTGCTGAACTAAAGAGACCGCGGGAAATATGGGGGGTAATTGAAAGGGAGAGAGCGCGAAAAAGAGGCAGAGAGAAATGTAGGAAGACATATTTGAAGAGAGAGAGAGAGAGAGGATACAGAGAGAAATATTGAGAGACAGAGAGAGGGAGAGGATCCAGAGAGAAATATTAAATATTAAGAGACGAAGAAAGTATAAAATTTAGAAAATCAGAGATAATTTACATGACAAGAGCAAAGAGAGAGAAATTATCCACGAAGAGAAAAGAAGATAAAATTGATACAAGAGACAGGAGATATAACAATTATATGAAGAAAACAGCAAAATAAATGATAAAAGAAACAAGAGAAACAAAATTAACCCAGAAAAGAGAACTGACTCAAGAATGAAAAGAGGAAGATGATACCAGAAGAAAAATGAGAGAAAAGGAATACAAGAAGCAAAAAGAGAATAACTTAATACAAGAAAAAGAGAAAGTTCAAAATAGAAAAAGAAAGAAACTATTTGCATGAAGAAAAAGCGAGAATAGAGTGAAAAATAATACAAGAAAAAATAGAAAATTTATACAAGAAGAAAAAACAAAAAAATTATACCAGAAGAAAACAGAGAAAATTTATAGAACAAGAAAAAGAGAGAAAAATGATACAAGAAGACAAAAGAGAAAATTAATACAAGATGAAAAAAGGAGAAAATTTATGCAAGAAGAGAAAAGAGAAAATTTATACAAGAAGAAAAAGAGAGAAAATTTATATAAGAAGAAAAAGAGAGAAAATTTATACAAGAAGAAAAAGAGAGAAAATTTATACAAGAAGAAAAAGAGAACAAATTTATAGAAGAAGAAAAAGAGAACAAATTTCTAGAAGAAGAAAAAGAGAACAAGTTTATAGAAGAAGAAAAGGAGAGAAAAATGATACAAGAAGAGAAAAGAGAGAAAACTATACAAGAAGAAAAAGAGAAAATTTATACATAAAGAAAGAATACAGAAAATTTAAAGAACAAGAAAAAGAGAGAGAAATGATACAAGAAGACAAAAGAGAAAATTTATACAAGAAGAAAAAAGAGAGAAAATTTATAGAACAAGAACAAGAAAAAGAGAGAAAAATGATACAAGAAGACAAAAGAGAAAATTTATACAAGAATAAAAAAGAGAGAAAATTTATACAAGAATAAAAAAGAGAGAAAATTTATACAAGAATAAAAAAGAGAGAAAATCATACAAGAAGAAAAAAAGAGTAAATTATTTGCCTCTTTTCTCCTATTTTTTATTACGTCATTTTATTCATCAGTCACCACATTCGAGCAGCAAGACTAGAAAAAGACGTACTACGCAAAAAAGAGAGAAAATAGGCAAGATAAGGGAGAAAGGACAGACAAATAAGAGAAATGGGAGACAAAAATCTCAAAGGAGGAAATGCAACTTACAAGAAATAATGAATAAGATTGCCGCACATGCACAAAAGAGCAAAAATACTGGAATAACAAAAGGAAGGATTCCGACAGCAAACATGAAAGACGAGAGAAGGAATAGAACAGGAAATTAAGGAAGTACATTAAATTGCTTACAGGAACGCAATACAAGCGAGAATCAAGCAAAAGATACCAAAGAGATGCAGGAAGAGATACAATGACAAGCAGAAGGGAGATTATCACAATTATCCAAATAATGTAATTACTACTCAAGCATAAAAGGGATTAGATCCCGTCAGGCGATGATAAGTTCCGTGTGAAGAGACCAGAAGACAATTAAAAATGACAATTAAAAATAAGAATTCTGCCTCCCAGCCAGAAAAAAAATTTCTCCTCAGAAATTGTTGGAACAATCAAATGATAGAATAATTTGTCCATTCAAATTCCTAAATGGAAACAAACAAAGAAAAAATGCGTCAAATCCACAGGAAATAACTAAAAAAATAATTCCCCCCAAAAAAGTGCAAATGCCAATCAAATGAAGCCAATAAAAGGACTTTTTAAATGAATAATTCCTGCAAAATTCAAACTAAAATTATTCTAAAAAAAAAATAAAAAAGCAAACGAAAAATGGAAGATGGACAAAAAATGGAAGGAGATATTACGAAAGAAAAATTGCACACGTAAAGGGCGTGGAAATTGCAGGAAAAAAAAGTACTGGACAAACAAACAGAATACAAAATGCGGATTATTAGCAATGTTTTAAAGACTGGCAAAAAAACGTTCACCATCATAAATTCACATGTTACATATTTTTTTATTAATTTTAATTTTTTTTTTTTGCAGAAATTACACCCCATAAATTTATGAGAGAAATTCCATGGAAATCGTGCGGAGGAATAAATGAGGTGAAAATTGCTCAAGGGATCCACTTTTCACATTATGTAAAGCACGTAAATAAATAATGCAGGTGACCATACTGTGCCATTGTGTCCAATTCTGCATGGGAGAAATAGGCGAAATTATAATTCACACAAGAGGTCAAGCACCCATTTGGACGGAGAAGATATTGTAATATTTTTATCATTGAAATTGTAATTTGTCCCAGAGGTGATCACCTCCTCCAGAGCCGAGTGTGTGTTTTCATGAAAGGGAGGAGAGATTTCCTTTTTGAATATAAAAAGGCATGAAAAGAGAGAGAGAGAGAGACTGAATGGTAAAAGGAAAAGTGTGTGCTTTTATTCGAGAGGGAAAATACTGAAAAAAAAATGCATTAAATATACATACATAAATAAAGGATTATGGCATGGACCGGCTTTGGAAATCCACACAACTATAAAAATTATATTCTTTTCCCATTTATCCCCAGCTCTCCTCCGTCTCCTGCCTCAATAACTTGTTTTCCAACTAAATCATCCCTGCCCGTCTCCTTCTTCTGGTCTCTCCCGTTTTTTTCGATGGTCTTCAAGCTCTCTAGCATTTACTGTTAATTTCTCTCCAGCTAACTTTACTAATCTCTTCTTACTCCCGATTTCCGTTGTTTGTACATTTGACTTACTTTTTCCTCTCTTCTTTATCGCCCGGGACTTTTCCACTTTTCTTTCGTTTTTGATTTTTCTTCTCTGATTGTGAGTGCCTCATTGTCTTACTCGTCTGTAATTTTTTTATTTCATTCTTTTGAATTTCCCTTTCTGTCTTTTTCCCCTTTTCTCTTTCTGTGTCCATTTCTGGGTTTTTTCTCCTTCCGTCTCTGTTCTTTCTCTCCTTCTCTCTCTCCATTCATTTTCTATTCTCCTACTTTGATCTCACGCTCTTTCCCTTTTTCCTGAATATTTACGTGTACTCGTGTCCCTTATCTATATTTCTGTCTCCTTTCACCCTTCTTTCTTTCACTTTTGCTTCCATTTCCTCTTTCATTTCTACCTATTTTGGCCCCTTTTTCTCTTTTTTCTTTTGTCTCTTTTGCCCTATTTCTCTTTTTTTCTTTCTGTTTCTTTTTGCAGCCCTTTTCACCCCTTTTTTCTGTCTTCTTTATTCCTGTCTGCCCAATTTTCTCTATTTTTTCTATCTGTCTATTTTGAATCCGATTTCTCTGTTTCTATTTTCTGTTTTTCTCTTTTTTCCTTTCTGTCTCCACATCTCTCTGCCTCTTTTGCCCCTTTTCTCTTTTTTATTTGTCTCTTTTGCCTCTTTTCTCTTTTTTATTTGTCTCTTTTGCCTCTTTTCTCTTTTTTGTGTCTCTTTTGCCTCGGTTTTCGCAATTTCTGTCTTTTTCCTCGCCTTTTCCTTTCTGTCTCTACTTCTCTCTTTCTGTCTCTTTCCCCCCTTTTTCTCTCTTTCCCTCTTACTGTCTGCTTTTTCTCTGCTTGCCCTTTTTCTCTCTTGCTGTCTTCTTTTTCTCTCTTCTTGTGTCCACTTTCTCCCTCTCGTGACGTCTCACTTTGCCACATTTGTCTACGTTTTTGTCTCCTTTCGCTTCCTTTCTCTCTCTTGTTGTCTTCGTTTCCCTGTATTTGTGTCTCCAACAGTCTTTCATTGTCCAATTTCTCTGTTCTTTGTCTGTTTTCCCTTTACTTCACTCTCTCTTTCTGTCTCCCTTTCTCTACTATTAGTAGTTGTTTTCGATTATCTCGCATGCAATTACAGTGGAGTCTCTATATACCAACTTTGAAGGGAAGGGCGAAAAATATTATGACAGAGAAATGTTGTTATATAGAACATTAAATATGTCACTTATATGTACGAAGGGCGGAACAAATAATGTTGTTATATAGAAAAGTTGTTATAAAGATACTTTTTATAAAGAGACTCCACTGTATCGTTTTCTCTGTCTCTCCCCTTTTTATTTCTTTTATTTTCCTCAGTTGCTTCTCTTCCAGCTTAACATCCGGAATGAAACGATCTCTATGAAACTATAACAGCGCATTATTATCATTTTGTGGTTATTACATACATATACACAAAATATATACCTATGTAAGTTTATTTATACTGATATTCGTGTATTGCGCACAAGATCAGCAACTGAAGTGATATCTGTAGCTTCAAAGGATTCTATGATACTATTTTACATATGCCTCTTATCACTTATCCTACTGTCTCGTTACTCTCTCTCCTTCTCTCTGTCTCCGTCTCTCTCTCTCTCTCTTCTCTCTGTCTCCGTCTCTCTCTCTCTCACCTTCACCCTTTCTTACTGGAATCTGCACTCCTTCCCTCCGATTGTCTGGTCTCGCACTCCCCGCGAACTCCCACTGTTCCTTTCAGATTTTAAAAAGCATTCATCCTTCTCTCTCTCTCTCTCTCTCTCTCTCTCTCTGTCTCTTTCCCTTTCTCTCTCCTGCCTCTCTCTCTCTCTCAAGATTCATTGAGAGAACAACCTGTTCTCCGTCCATATAATTTAATACTCACCTCTCTCTCTCTCTTCTAATTTACGACGTCATACTCATCCTCCACTACGCTAATCGACTCTTCAATGTACTCTATCACATTATAAATTATACTTATGAAAAAAATTGTTTAATTATTTACGAGCATTTTTCCCCAACTTTTTTTTTTTTAATTTTTCATTCCTCATCATGTGTTTATGCACAAGTAAAGGGTTGAATCTGCTCTTGTCTCAGTACTGTGTAGATATTTTTCTTTCTATTGTATTTACTCATAGCCATTACTCACTGATTTTCTCCAGCTCTCGTCTTCCTTCCATTGTTACCGATTCTGTTCGTAGATTAATTGGCAATGGGATAGTTTTTTTTACGCATTTTCTAAATATTTTTTCCACAATTGTTAGTATAATAATTAATTTTTGTGTAAATGAATTACGCTGGAGAGGGTTAAAAAATATTTTATGCATTTCCACGCCATTCATGCCCTTTATTTTACTGTAGCTAATGCTGAACGTCTATAGCAGATGGCAAATTTTCATTAAAATCTTTTTTACCAGTTTGAACTGATTTCAAACAAAATTAATTGGGACAGAAATCCCGCAATTTTTTCCGTTAAATTAAAATATTTGTAATACGAGCGCTTCCACAGATATTTTTCAGGATAAAAATCCTCCAGTTTTTTTTTTTGAAATTTCCCTCCTCCAAGCAAATCTTCTTGGGGAAAATAAAATCCGAATTTTTTATTTTTTCCCCTTGAATGCACCCACGAATTATAATGCTTGCCATGTGGAAAAAAATTACGATTATCTCCCTTTCTAATTCTCATTCCCCAAACTGGATGGAGACGCAGAGAAGCGTGAAATTGGAAGCCTTCAAAAAATGGTGTACACACATTTTGTAATGTAAAACTATTTATTATATTTGTTATATTACATTATATGTGTACACCTTCACATTTACATTTCTTGGTGAAAGTTACACATATTTAGCCGTCACCACATGGACTCTTTTTTTACGGGACAGTTAACAGAGGAACATATGTAGGCATTTTTCTCCCTTCAGAATCCTATTATCCCCACGGCTTGTCGAGAGGCATCGGCCATGCAAAATGATTTGCTCAGGCGGACATCCCCGACTTGCTCAGCGTTGGGAGAGGCAATAGTAAAAAAGTGTCTCTTCATTCCCATTTAATTCCTACACATTCAGACACACACGTGGACATGGCCTTAAAAGCATCCTCGAGAGCTTCCCTTCCTACATTCGGGGGGATTGTTTGGAGAAAAAAAAAGGATTAAAAAGTGAGGCATTCCCTCCGTACGAGATGGGGACAACGTGACTTTTTGTAAGGGGAAGTACAAGGAAGATTCGGAGATAGCAACATCTTGGGGAAAGGAGACAATTGAAAGTCTTGTACAATTCCCCAAAAGCATAACTGGAAAACGCGAGAAAGACGGATGGGAAGCAGGAATCAACAATCAACAGCAACAACAGGATTCAACGTTACGTTCACAAATAATGGCGAACGGGAACAAATGGAAATGGAGAGGCAAATCGGGATTAAGCGGGAAGAAAGAGACGGGAGAGGAAAATTGAGGCAAAATTAGAGAAAATGGAGTCAAAAAGAGAAAAAACGAGGAAAATATGAAAAAATAGAGAAAAACAGAAAAATACAGGAAGCGGAAAATAGAAGAAAAATAGAGAGCAAAAAGAAAAATAAGAGGAAAATAAGAGCAAACTATCGAGAAAAATAAGAGGAAAATAAGAGCAAACTATCGAGAAAAATAAGAGCAAACTATCGAGAAAAATATGAGGAAAATGGAGAGAAAAGGAGAAAACTAAGAGCAAAATGAAGAGAAAAAGACAAAAATATGCAAAAAATATGAGAAAAATGGTGCAAAAATAGAGCAGAAAGAAAAATATGAGAAAAATAAGAGCAAACTAGCGAGAAAAAAATGAGAAAAATAAGATCAAACTAGCGAGAAAAATGCGAGAAAAATATAAGCAAACTAGCGAGAAAAATACGAGAAAAATAAGAGAAAACTATGGAGAAAAATACGAGAAAAATAAGAGCAAACTATGGAGAAAAATAGGAGCAAACTAGCGAGAAAAATAAGAGCAAACTAGCGAGAAAAATATGAGAAAAATAAGAGGAACATAGGGACTATAAAAACGAGAAAAATAAGAGGAACATAGGGACTATAAAAACGAGAAAAATAAGAGAAACATAGGGACTATAAAAACGAGAAAAATAAGAGGAAAACGGAGAGAAATATGAGAAAAATAGAGAGAAAAAGAGAGAAGAAAATATAAAGAGAAAAAGAGAGAAGAAAATATAAAGAGAAAAAGAGAGAAGAAAATATAAAGAGAAAAAGAGAAGAAAATATAAGGAAAATACAAAGAAAATGGAGAAGAAAATAAAAACAAAATAGAGAAGAAAATAGAAGGAAAAGGTAAAGAAAAACAAAAGAGGAAAATAAAGAGAAAAAGAGATAAAAGAGGAAACTAGGACGAAAATAGAGAGAAAAAGAGAAAAAAGAGGAAACTAGGACGAAAATAGAGAGAAAAAAGGAAGAGAAATAAGGAAGAAAAAAGAAAAAAGAGAATGAGCGAGAGAGAAAAAGAATAAATGTGAGAGAAAGAATGAGTGAGAAAGAAGCAGCGAGAGAGAAAGAAAAAGAGAAAGAGAGAGAGAGAGAGAGAAGCGAGAAAATACTTTACGACTCACCGAATTGTGTCCTAGCGAATTAATGTTTGTAAAAAGGATTAAATGGATTGCGTGTAAGAGAAGAAAAAAAAGGGTGGGGAGAAAGAGTCGGAGGATTTTTCTGTTTTGTTGCTCTCACTTATAGCAAGAAAATGTTTTTCCAAGCCTGGAATAATACCCCCGAAAAAAAAATACTTCATTTTGTCTCCGCAGTTGGACTTCTTTCTAAAGGGCTCACATGGTGTTTTTAGTACAAAGAGTAAGCGGAGAGGAATCAATGAAATAAACATGGGCCAGACCATGTACATACCATCATGACGAATTCCTTTGGCAAGAACGTCCCGGAAGATTTAAGGGTGTTAGTGCGTTACTTAATGTTTAGTTTCTTTCATTGTCCTTCCCCTTTCTTTGCGCTGGGGAAAGGAAACGAATTACTTTTTGCAATGAAAAACCAGAGGATTAAATTTTATCTTTTTTTGTTTGGAAAGCATCTATTTTAATTGCATTTCCAGGACTTGCCAAGGGTCAAGGCGGGCTTTTTCTAATGAAAGGGAATTTCCACGGAAAGGATTTTTTTCTGAATCTAAGGCGATTTTTCATCGGAAGCTCTGGCAAACAATCGGCTTCTACGAGCATTCAAATGGAGTTTAAGTACAGCAAAAACACCACGCAATCATATTTTCTCATGATTTAAGAAAATTAAATAAGAAATAAATAAGAAGCAAAAAAATAAAATAAAAATAACAAGTAAATATAGAAATAAAAATAAAAATCAATAACAAGTAAATGTAGAAATAAAAATAAAAATCAATAACAAGTACATATATAGAAATAAAAATAAATAACAAGTACATATATAGAAATAAAAATAAATAACAAGTACATATATAGAAATAAAAATAAGAAGTATGTATAAAAATAAGAATTAAATAAGAAGTAAATATAAATATAAGAATTATTAAATAAGCAGTAAAATATAAAAACAAAAATTAAATAAGAATTAAATATAAAAACAAGAATTAAATAAGAATTAAATATAAAAACAAGAATTAAATATAAAAACAAGAATTAAATAAGAATTAAATATAAAAACAAGAATTAAATAAGAATTAAATATAAAAACAAGAATTAAATAAGAATTAAATAAGAATTAAATATAAAAACAAGAATTAAATAAGAATTAAAGAAGAATTAAAGAAGAATTAAAGAAGAATTAAATATAAAAACAAGAATTAAATAAGAATTAAATAAGAATTAAATATAAAAACAAGAATTTATTAAAATTTAATTAATTCATTATACAATAGGAATTAAATAAAATGTTTAACTAAATTATGACGTATTTTAATTCATAATTGTAAAGCATCTCAGATTTTCTATTTTTGTCTATTTCTCTTTATGCTTCTTCTCTCTTCTATTTTATTTGATATATTTTGATTTTATTTCTCTGGCCCTTTCTCCATACATTTGTCCGTAACATTTCCCTCCAATTCCTTCTGTAGTATTGCCACCTTCTTGTGATCTTCCTCATATCGTCATCGTAAGATCTCCTGCCTTGCCTAATCACACAGAAGACTCACCTCGCAAAGTGAACAAAGCCCCAAACGAAGTCAACAAATGCCCAGAAAATTCATATTTCTCTTCCAAAATTTCTGGGAACATTCTCCCAAATTCTTCCCTTTCCCGGCTCATGAATACAAAAATTCATTCTAGTAATACAAGGAAATGAAGGGAGCGTCTCTTTGTGGAGCATAAAGCAAATGGATATACAGAACGGATTCAGGACATCTTTCAGTTTTTTTCTTGTTGTCGCTTTAAATATATTAGAAGATACTGTTGTCATTCTGAGCGCTTCTTCCTTTTCTTTATCTCTACATTCGTTTGCTCTCTCTCGCGACCTTTTCATCCCATTGTCCCATTATGTCCACATCTTCTGTCGAACACCTTTTTTCTGCCCTGTGAGGTATACGCCAGGAAAAGATGGTGAAGTCAAAATGTACACAGTATGAAATATTGCTCCGTTTACACATTTATTCCTTTCTCTCCGTTTCCCTTTTCTGTTTCTACATTTTTCTTCTCTTATTTCTTCCTTGATCTTTTTATTGTCATTCTTAAAAATAGCTCTCCCTGCTTTTTTATTTTCTCGCTTTCCTTCTTTGTCTCTCTTTTTTCTTTATTTAATTTCAATTTCGCTGTTCATCTTTTTTCACCTTTCTTTCAGTTTCTCTCTGTTCCTCTTTTTATTCATTCTCTCAATTTCTCTCTGTTCCTCTTTTTTCACCTTTCTCTCAATTTCTCTCTGTTCCTCTTTTTATTCATTCTCTCAATTTCTCTCTGTTCCTCTTTTTATTCATTCTCTC
>JAQGBT010006932.1:0-11708 GCA_034698585.1 Disparrhopalites patrizii | reverse complement strand
GAGAGAAAGGGAGAGAAAGGGAGAGAAAGGGAGAGAAAGGGAGAGAAAGGGAGAGAAAGGGAGAGAAAGGGAGAAAAAGAACACAAGAAATAATATAAAAAAGGAAAGAGAGAAATGGAGAGAAAGAACGCAAGAAATAAAATAAAAAAGCGAAGAGAGAAATGGAGTAAACGGAGAGAAACAACGGGGGGAAAGGAAAGAAAAAGACATGGAAAAACGGGGGGAAGAAATAAAAGAAGGGGGAAAGATGAAAAGATTAAAAAAAGAGAAAAAGAGAAAAAGAAGGACAGAGACGCTTTTAGAGTGATTTCTCAGAAGAATTTGATTACTGGAAACGCCATGTATGTATTTCAGATTAGTTTTCCCATTACTTACCAATCTTTCTAATCCTTTATTAATGTCAATGCGCACGTGATGAGGAGGAAAGTAGCACTTTTATTGGATCCATTACCCTCGAATGTGTCCGTACATGTACAGATGTTCTTCCGCTCTCCTCCTTCATCCCCTCATCCTTCTCCCTTCCTCATCCTCCTCCACGCATCATCATCGTCAGCCGGGGCTTCGTGTGTATATTTAAGTAATGTGTCTGATGCTCCTCAGCCTCTCTCATCCTCCTCGCCCAACTTGAGGAGAACCCCAAAAGGAGGAGGGAGGGGAAGACGGTCAGGAAGGAAAAAACGGAAAGGGAGCGAAAATAAGAAAACGAGTCACCACGTCAGAAGAAAGAGAGAAGAGCGGAACTAAAGAGGGTAGAAGACAGCTAAAGGTAGAACAAAGTGAGAAAACGTAAGAGAATCAGAGCTAGAGGAGAGCGACAGATAGAGAAGAGGGAAGAAATGGGTGGTAGATGGACGAAGTGAGACAAAGAAAAAGGAAACGAAAGAGAGCAAATAGGAGAGAAACAGAGAGAGACATAATAGCAGAGATATAGGATGAGAAGAAGAGAGACAAAATGTGAGAGGAAGAAAGAAACTATTAGAAAGAGAGCGAGACTGAGAAAAATGAGAGAGAAAGAGAAACAAACGAAAGAGAAAATACTATAGAAAAAAATAAACAAACGAAAGAGAAAATATGAGAGCGAAATAGAACCAAACGAAAGAGAAAATATGAGAGAGAAATAGAACCAAACGAAAGAGAAAATATGGGAGCGAAATAGAACCAAACGAAAGAGAAAATATGAGAGAGAAAGAGAAATAAACGAAAAACAAAATACGACAAAGAGAGAAAAATGAGAGGAAGAGAGAATATGAGAAAGCAAGAAAGAGATAAATATAGGGAATAGAGAAAAAAAATATGAGTGGAAGAGAAAATATGGGAGAAAAAGAGAGAGAAAATGTGAGTACGATCAAGAGAAAATATTAGAGAAATAGAGGGAGAAAACATGAGAAAGGGAAAGAAAAATTATTAGAAAGAGAGGTAAATTACGAGACAAAGAGAGAGAAAATATGAGCAAGAGAGAAAAAAGAGAAAAAATATGAGAAAAAGAGAGAAAACGCAAGCGAACGAGCGACAAAATGATAGCGAAAGAGAGAAAACGAAAGGGAAAGAGAGACAAAATGATAGCGTAAAGAGAGAAAACGAAAGGGAAAGAGAGACAAAATGATAGCGTAAAGAGAGAAAACGAAAGGGAAAGAGACAAAATGATAGCAAAAAAGAGATGAAGTGCGAGAAAGAGAGTAAAATACAAAGAGAGGGAAAATATAAAAAAGAATATCCTTCTTTCTATCTATTCGAGAGAGAGAAAGCGAAAAATTAAGAGAGAGACAGATCGAAAGAGAGAGCAAAAGAGAGTTAGAGAGAGAGAGAAAGAGAGAGAAAGGGAGGGAGAGCGAGGGAGAGAGAGAGAGAAAGAAAGAGAGAGAGCGAGAGAGAGAGAGAGTGAATGAAAGCGGGAGAGCACAGTCGACGCAAACATTTACGAAATGAAAGATTCACTTTACTTTATGATTGTGTGTCCTCCACCTTGGAAAGATCCAGATCAGACGAAGTCAAGCCCAAGCCGTGTATGTACTATACTTACGAATATACATGTATATTTATATATATGTATATACATATCTATGTATACGTATGCGTATGCATGTACATCGGAGGTCCTGGTCGCTTCAATCTACTTGATTACTTCATTCTCCTCCGTCTCCCCCCGTCCTTGTTCTTCTCTCTCTTGAGTTTAGTGGATGAGCCTATGTACATGATATGTTCGGGGGGGACATATGCATGTAATATAGAAGTTAATCCCGGGGATGGGCACATACATATATCGTTTGATTTGAAAGGGAAACCCCATAGTGTGGTGGTGGCGGGTGTGTGTGTGGGGTTTGGTTTGGTTTGGGGCCCACACATATCCAGCTCCTCTCACTCCCTACACGGCTGCCTTTTGTCTTACAACAAAAACCAGGTTTCATTACATTAAAGGTACTCGAAATCGATGCTAAGTGCATTATGAGTGTGGGACTCAACTCCCATTTTATATACATTTCCCATTAAATTACTACCGAGTCTTAAATTGCTCACCACATTTTAATCATTTCCTCCCAATATTGCCGACTCATATCCGTGACTCTCTTTCCCACTATTTCTCTCTCTCTCTCTCTCTCTCTCTCTCTCTCTCTCTCTCTCTCTCGAACCAAACATGCTCTCGCCCTCTTCGACCAAATCAAAAAGCAAAAAAACAGTGTCTCGGGCAATACCTGATTAAATGTATTACTTGCTTCGGCAAACATTCAATCTCATTTCCTCGTCCTTTTTAACTCCACCACCATTATCCAATTAAACTGGGTCCCTTGTATCCTTTCATTCTCTCTTCTGTAGCTCTTCTTTCCATGGATATCCACTCTCAGTGATATCTTCGTGCTTATGTCTCGCTTTCCCCTTGCTATGATTTTGTAGCTTTCTTCTTGTGGTGGTCACATTGCCATTTGAATTTTATAATTGACTTTTGTACTTTCCTTTCTATTCTCGTCTCTATAGCTTTTTCCTTTCTTTCTCTCATTCTGGCGCTCCTTGTCTTTTTTATTCTTTCTCTTTTTCATCTCTTTTTTGTACCCTCTTTCTCTCTCTTACTCCTTATATTCTTTCTCCTTATATTCATTCTCTCTTTATTCTTCTTGGGTTTTTCTCTCTTTCCTTCCGTGGTTTCTCTCTTTGTTTTCGTACTTTTTTTCTCCCTTTCTTTCGGCGCCTTTTATCTCTCTTTCCTTATCTACTGTCACTATCTTCCTTCTTGTTCTTTCTCTCTCCTTTCCTCTGTGCCTTCAGTCTCTATATATTTCCGTTCGTGTCTTCTCTTTCTCTTTCTTGACCTTTTTCTCTTTGTTCTTTTGTGCTTTCTTTTGCTGTTTTTCTGTGCTTTATTTCGCTTTTTTTCGTATTTGCTTTCTTTTACTGCTTTTATTTGGTGTCTTTGGCGGCTTTTCTGTGCTTTCATTGGTGTTAATTACTTCTCATGAGATTAATTTGTGTCTGTGATTTTTGTGCTTGTAAGTACCTTCGTTTGCCGTTTTTGTGCTTTGTTTTGCTTGTTTTCGCATGTGATTTCTTTCACTTGTTTTCGTATGTGTTCCTCTGCTTTTATTTGGTTTCGCTTGCTATTTTTCTGTGATATTTGTGCTGGTTCCTACGTTTGCTGGTTTACTGTGTTTTGTTTTGCTTGTTTTATATGTGATTCTTTCGCTTGTTTTTGTATGTACTTTCTTTTTCTGCTGTTCTTTAGTTTCGTTTGCTGTCTTATGTCTTTCTTTGGTTTCTTTTGCTGTCTTTCTTTGGTTTCTTTTGCTGTCTTTCTTTGGTTTTTTCGCTGCTTTTCTGTGGTTTTTGTTCTTGTGTTTTCGCTTGCTATTTTTATGTGCTTTCTTTTGCTTGTTTTTGTATGTGCTTTCTTTCGCTGCTTTTCTTTGGTTTCTGTTGCAGCTTTCCCGAGCTTTCCTTCGCATTACTTCTCACGTGATTAATGTTTTCCTGTATTTCCCTCCTTTGATTTTGCTCTCGGCTACTCCGATTTCTATTTTTGACCTCCACTGTTGTCTCTCTTTCTCTCTCTATGCCATCGCGTTTACCCTTGACTTGTTCAATGCTTTTATTTTTTTCGTAGCCTTTTGACCTGCTTCTCTCTCTCTTTCTCTTTCCCGTTTACTTCGTTCCGTTTCTGCCTTTTCTGTTTCTCCTTTATTTTTCCCTTTCTCTTCCTTCTTGTATGCTCTGGTGTTTCTCTCTTTTGCATTTTATTCTCTCTCCTTGCCTGCTTTATTTGTGTCCAGCCCTACTGTCATTTCTCCTTTCTCCTCTTCCTTTAACCCTTTTTCCCCTTGCTCCTCCATTTTTTCTTCATTCACACTAAAAAGTGGGGGAAAAGGTTACGTTTAAAATGGAATCAATCACTTTTACGTCGCAATCCCTCTCCAAATTTTTCCCGTTCAAAAGTCTCACTCAAACCCAATGATTAAAACACATTAAATGAGCCACCGAAATAACAGAGCCGTCCTTGAGCCTTGGAGCATGTCCCTCGTGTCAGTAATTATTTTGAATATTAGAGAACACCCCAAAAAAGGACCATAAAAAAAAACACATGAGTCACACAATTATCCCCTTGAATTGAGAATGTACTTCTGCACTAATGAGGGGCTCTACACAAAGCCCTTTTAATGATGGGCAAAAGTTACAGGGAGGAATTTTGCAGGAATAATAAGAATGATTTAATTAAGTCAACTATTATAATCTTGTATTTTTTTCTTGAATATCTTCCTAACCAAGCCCCACCATTCATGCTTGAATGTGATAAATCCTCTTGCTTTATAGCCAAGACTTTAGTATGCACACGGGCAAACTGTGAGTAATGAGCACAAATGAGTTGATTGTGTCCGTACTCACACAAATCATTATTATCCCCTTCCATTCCTCATTGAGACACATACAATAGCCGGGGTAATGATAGCCTTCAGGTGGGGGCATAGACATTATAATTATAATGATTATTACTCCATCCAAAAAAAAAAAAATGAAAGGAATAGCCAAAAAAAACGTTGTGGTGATGAAGTGACACTGAAATTCACTTTCAAAAAAAAAAATGCATTCCTTCCTCATTTGATTTATGATTCTTTTTTACTTATTTATTATTGTTGTTTTTTTTGCTTGTCCAAGCTCCTAATTAATTTTGAATGACTACTTTACGCGCTCTCACAGCTCCTGCAATAATTGATTGGTGGGTGGGGGACTGGAAGGGCTAAAAGGGTTAAGACATTTTCTGTTTTCAAAGTCATAAATTCTGGTAAATTTATAATCCCTTTTCTTAAGAAAAATATATTTTATTTTACTCCCTGGTAAACTGGTAAAAGTAACAAGTTTTGGGAAGGAAATGTACCGTATGAGACATTTGTCTGGCATGGGACAGACCTATACGGTCGCAGATTTCTCTAATTGTTTAAAAAAACACAGCTCCATTTAACTGTTATAGAAAAAACCGTTATACGGAGAATAACGCGAAACCGTTATACATGGAGTCTCTCATAGCAACAGTGAAGGAAATGGCAAAAAATATTGTTAAAGGGAAATGTTTTTATATAGAACAGAATATATGTACTTTACATATACGAATGACGGAAAAAATAAGGTTATAGGGGTTGTTATAGAGAAATGTGGTTATAAAGAGTTGTTATAAAGTGATTCCACTGTAGATAAAAACCGATAAAGGAAATAATCCAAAATCGCTCCAGAGATAAACTGATATAAATAATAATGCAAAACCGTTATGGAGAAAAACCGATATAGAAAATAATAGAACAGCCGTTACAGAGAAATACTGATATTGTAAATAATAAAGAAATCGTTTCCCTTACGCCGATTCTCTCTTATGGTTTTCTTATAACGGCTTTGCACTATTCCCTATAACGATTTTGCACATTACGGCAACCTTGACTTATTCGCGACTGCAGTTCTCTAAATGTTAAACATATCGATATTACAGTCGACTCTCTCTTTAACGGGCCTACCAATAATAGTTTTGGCAGTGTTAAATTTATCCTCTATAACAGCTGTTTTCTTACGGCTTTTTTTATGTAACGGCAAAATTTTTATGTAACGGCAAAACATACATTCCTATGTTCACAATTGGAGAAGCTTTTGAAGGGAGCATTTTTTTTCTGCTATTATAGAGTGAGAACCGTTATAAGGGACGCCGTTATTGGGAGAGTCGACGGTAACTGGTCTGTTCTATAGAACCCATAGACTTAGGATGTTCTCTATAACGGTTTTATATGATTCCCCCCTCGGTTTTTCTATAATGATTAAATACAGGAAAACATTTTACTTTACATTTTGCTAAACCGCTATAGAGAGAGTCGGCATCTCCCGAAAAAAATGTCTCTATTACGGGCAAATGCCCCAGCTTAACGATCCGTTGTGGAGAGATACAACTGTATAATGTATGTCAACGTAAATGTCAAGCATTTACGACACTCTAAGTATTTTTAAATATACGTCAAAATGCCGCCGATTTCTTATTTAGATTGAAACCGAGTAATAAAGGCATTCATTAATAAAAATACTTGTTAAAAAAGTCATTTGTAAATGGCTCATACGCAACAATGTGTACACAACAATGTGGCTTTGGAGTGCAAGCAAAGACTGTGGAGTGGCCACACTCTTTTTTTAATGGTAATGAAATGAACAAAGGAAAAAATTATCCTCAAGTGTGTGTATATTTAAGTACATGGAGTGTGTCAATATGTTTTTGTACGGGGAATTGGCTGGGCTGAGAGAAGGGCCAAAAGTGTTTTCATTGAGAAACTTAATGGCCAATAGGCTGGAGGACTTTGATTGGGTAAACAGGGGACTGTGTCAATTCATTAAATAGTCCGCCTTTCCAATGATAATGGAGTGTTTGCTCCACACGGGGAAAATCATGTACCTTCCTATCATTTTTCCCCGGGGCTTCCGTACATACATTGGGATGTGCATACATTGGGAATATCTCGAATATGAAATTACTTTGTCAACAATTATTAGGCATCAATGTGTGGCATGTGTGGATTTTTTCGGCGGCAATAGAGTGGCTTTTCGGTGGTGTGCGCCATAATTAAACATTCCACTTGACAAGTTTACGTTTCGTATTGTTTGATCAGCCAGATGTTACTTGTGTGAGGGGGATTTGACGGGAGAGCTTTGCCGATGTAAGTATCTTTAAAGGTGAGCACGTTTGGGTTTGGCAAGGCAAATATTTTTTCTTAAATGCTGGAAACTACAACGACTTTCTCCTTGAGCTTTCTTTAATAGGCACTTTTCCTATCCCCTGTCTCTATTTTTCCATTTTATTTTCCCTTTTTTGGCTTTCAAATATTTTCTAACTCTTTCACGTTTATCTTACTTTTCCTTTGACTAACTTTCTTTCTCTCTCTTTTAATTTTCCCGCGGTCTCTTCCATTTTCTATCGTTAGTTCTTATTTTCTATTTCTTTCTATTTTTCTCCTTATACTCTTTTTTCCCTTTTCGATTGGCTCTCTTTCTTTATATTCTTTATATTCTCTATACTTTTTTTGCTTTCTTCCTTTCTGCTTTGCTTTTTATTTCCCTCTCTCGGATTTCCTTTTTGCTCTTTTCCTCTCGGTTTTCCTTTTTACTTGCTCTCTCGCCTTTCCTTTTTGCTCTTTTCTTCTCGGTTTTTCTTTTTGCCCTCTTTTCCCCTCCGTTTTCCTTTTTGCTCTCTTTTCTTCTCCGTTTTTTTCACTTTCTCCCTCGACGTTCATTTTTGCTCTCGTTTCCTCTCGGGTTTCCTTCATACAATCTTTTCTTCTCGGTTTTACTTTCTGCTGTTTTTTCCTCTCGGTTTTCTTGTTGCTCTCTTTTCCTCTCGATTTTCCTTTTTGCTCTCTTTTCCTCTCGGTTTTCCTTTTTGCTCTCTTTTCCTCGCAGTTTTCTTTTTTGCTCGTTTCCTCTCGGTTTTCCCTTTTGCTCTCTTTTCTCCTCTGTTTTACTTTTCACTGTGTCTCAGTTTAAGCGGAAGTGTTTAAGCGGAACTGTTATAGATAAAAAGCGATATGTATATGAAATAAGGCAAAATCATTGCAGAGATATAAAAAATAATTCAAAACGGTTATAGAGAAAAACAGATACATATAGACACTAATACAGAAACGTTATAGAGAAAAACTGATATTGCGAATAATATAGGAAGAGTGAGTCGACTGCATCAACAGCTTTCTCTAAAACGGGCAAATGCTCCAGCTTAATGAACCGTTATGGAGGGATGCACCTGTACGAATGTGATTGTCAAACATGTACGACATTCTAAATATTTTTAAATATTTACCAAATGCCGCGTATTTTGTATGTAGATTAAGTTTATATTTATTGCATTTTATTGATCCAATCCTTGTTACATGACATACACAATACAAGCACACATTTAGAACATTACATTACATTCTGAGTACAGGCACTGAAGATAGCCTACAACATTATACAGTATACAATTTTGCTTACATCTACATACCAATTGTTACATTAAAGCCGAATTAGCATAGAAAGGAAAGGGACGAAGCAGCACGTCCACTAATAGTCCAGTGTTTGACGGCAGTCAGAGACGCCAGACGTTGCCCTGTAGAGTTATGAAGATAAGAATTGAGACGGGACTGTGAGAAAGCTACGGAAGTATTTTTTCGTCAAAGTTCGCGATGTTCTCTATTTTCTAGCTTACTGTCTCTCTCTGTTTTCCTTTTTATTGTCTTACTCTTTTTATTTTTTTCTTACTGTCTCTCCCTTCTTATTTTTACTGCCTCACTCTGTATTTTCATTTTTAATGTCTCTCTCTCTGTATACCTTTTTACTGTCTCTTTTTATTTTTACTGCTCCTCTTTATCTCTATTCTCCCATCAAATGTCAGTCTGTTTTCATTTTGATCTCTGCCGTTCTCTTTGTAACTGTCTCTCTCTCCTTTAAATTTTACTCTGCCACTGTCCCTTTTTCTCTGTCTCGTATCATTCCCAAAATTTCTCTTTTACCTCTGTTCCCTCTCTATTCTCTATTTTGGTTCTCGGAGGTTTCTACGAAAAAAAATATGTTAACTTACGTCTAACTTGAATAAATGAAAAAAAACATCTGTCCTCAGAGAAACGGGAAGGAATGAACAAAAGTGTTTCAGACCGGCTGATTCTGATCTGCTTAAAATAATCCGTGTAATAAATTGTACATATTTTCTCCACGTAAATATGTACTAATATATCATGGGAATATGTATGTGCACCAAATAAAATGACATACTTAATACGGAAATATACTATGATAATATGGAAATACTGCGGACATAATATTAAGATAAGCATTAGATATGCCTAAATTAGCAAATCATGTACATACACACGCGGGGCATTTATCACATAAGTACACATTAATATATTTCTCATGTAAACATATGTGAGAGTCGTCGATAACTGAGACATTTCTCTCTCGTTACGATATCCATGGAGTAAATTCGGGGGAAGAAATTGTATACATAGAAGGGAGACAAGAATAAAGCGAAGGAACGGCGAGGAGACGTCCTAATAATGACAAATGGGCGGAGGGACGTCTGGGATCAATTTATTGATAATCACTGTGTGAATTGGAGCCATTGAAAGATTTTTGGGGAGAGAAAGCCGGCCGAGAAAGAGAAAGAGACCCAACTGTTTTCGTTCTCATGACGCTTAAGTCTTTTCCCCCTAAAATCCGTCCACAATTCCTTTAATAAGGGAAAACTGGAGAATGACAGGGGACTTTTCCCCGGGTATTTTAAATTCCCCGCGCTATACATTTTACCCATTTTTGAAAAATGTGAAAGCTCCCCTCTTTACCGAGCCTGAAGATTCTCTTTCAATTCAAGACAAATCTCCCTTTCCCCGTATCTCTTTCTGCCCTGAAGAAAGGGGCGATTAATACAAAATATAAAAGCAAGTCCAACATCTCCAGTCACTCCCAGTGTAATTTACTGTCCATAAAGACTTGCGGGCCCATGAATTTAAATTTTCTCCAGTTCTATTTAGTTCTAAAAAACACTGGTTTTCCCCTAAGCAACTTGAGTATTTATTTGATCCCACTTTTAAATACTTTCCCTCCACCCGACTTGTAAAAGCCTGATACAAAATGAAAGGAAAGGGGTTCCCAGTGAAATATTAATACACAGGAGTTTTCCCACGTTTTCCCACGTTTTTAAGTCCGCTTTTGACGGGATGAAAACCCGATTTTCTTCAACTTCCCCGATTACAAGGAGCCAAGTTGGGAGAGTCCTATTGTGTTAAGTTTGTTATAAAAGCCCCATTTTTTCCGGGGGGAACCCAGACGAGTTCTTTCTGGGGGTAAGTTTTCCCTTCCTCTCATAAGGCGTATGAATGACGTGGGAGTGATGGTGGAACAATAACAATAATATTGTACGGCCCTTCTCAAACTTTCCCCTCCTTTTACTCTTCATGAGAGCTTTTTTTTGGGGGAGAGATAGTTGTGAGATGTGTTGTGACGTTCATTCGGAGAATGTTAAAACTTCTGGGAAATTTCACCGGGAAAATTAGAAGGAGGAAACCAAGTTAGAAGGAGGAACGAGACAAGAAAGAGTGAAAATAATGGCAAAACAAAATAGAGTACAGGGAAGTAGTAAAAACGACAAAGGGAAAATCAAAAAAGAAGAGGAGGGGGAAAACGTGAAAAGGAGAAGGAAGCATGGCTAGAGGAGAAAAAGAGAATCTCCGGAAATGTCAACAAAGAAAAAGAGAAAGTATAATAGCATAAAAAGAAACGAGAGATAAAAACCATGAAAAACGAGAAATCAGTAGAGACAAAGAGAAAGTACGAATAGATAAATAGAAGAGAGAGAAAGCGGGAAAGATGAAGTGAAAGACCCTGTAGTGAAATTGAAAAGAGAGAAAGCGGGATAAATAAAGTGAAAGACCGAATAGTGAAATTGAAAAGAGAGAAGGCGGGATAAATAACGAGAAATAATAATAAACAGAGAACAGAAGCCAAACAGCGTAAGCAAGTGAAAGCGAAAACGATGAAGAGAAAGAAGAAACATAAACAAAGAGAAACAGCGTAAAAAGTGAAATCAAGGAAAATAACGAGAAAGAACAAACAGGAAACCAGAAAGCGAGGGACATAACGAGAATAAATAAACATTAAGAAAGAGAAGCTACATAAAAGAGAAAGCTGGCAAAAATGACGAGACAAAACAAACAGAAAAGGAAGGAGCGAGAAACAGATAAAAAGAGAAACCGGGAAAAAATAAACAGAAACGAGTAGGGAGAAACAACGTAAAAAGGGAAAGCGAGGAAGAGAAAGAACAAACACAAATAAGAAGAAACAGCGTAAAAAGAGCAAACGAGAAGGATATATAAAACGATAAATAAACACAAAGAAAGATAAAGATAAAAAGAGATAGCGGGGGAAAAGAAAAGAAAAACAGAGAAAAGAAGAGAGACATACAACGTGAAAAGTGAAAGCGAGGAACATAACGAGAAATAACAAGCACAAAAAAGCTGGAAAATAACGAGAAATAACAAGAACAAAAAAAGGGTGAAATAACGAGAAATAGCAAGAGCAACAAAAGGGTAAAATAACGAGAAATAGCAAGAACAGAAAAGCGGGAAAAACAACGAGAAATAACAAGAAAAAACGGGAAAAATAACGAGAAATAACAAGAACAAAAAAAGGGTGAAATAACGAGAAATAGCAAGAGCAACAAAAGGGTAAAATAA
>JAQGBT010006931.1:0-11709 GCA_034698585.1 Disparrhopalites patrizii | reverse complement strand
TCTCTTTTTTCTCTTGATTTTCCTCTTTTTCTCTCTTTCTCTCTTTTTTCTCTTGATTTTCCTCTTTTTCTCTCTTTCTCTCTTTTTTCTCTTGATTTTCCTCTTTTTCTCTCTTTTTTCTCTTGATTTTATTCTTTTTCTCTCGATTTTCCTCTTTTTCTCTCTCTATTTTTCTCTTTTTCTCTCTCTATTTTTCTCTCTCTATTTTTCTCTTTTTCTCTCTTTATTTTTTCTCTATTTTTCTCTGTATTTTCTCTCTATTTTTCTCCTATTTTCTCTTATTTTCTCTTATTTCCTCTTATTTTCTTTTTATTTCTCTCTCTATTTTTCTCTTATTTTCTCTTATTTTCTCTTTATTTCTCTCTATTTTTCTCTCTATTTTTCTCTTATTTTATTTTTATTTTTCTCTATTTTTCTCTTTATTCTCTGTATTTTTCTTTCCCTATATTTTCCTCTTTGTTTCTCTCTATTTTCCTCTTTTCCTCTATTTTCTATTTTCTCTCTCTTCAACCTTTCCTCTATTTTTCTCTCAATTTTTCTCTTTTCCACTATTTTTCTTCCTCTTCATCTTCCCCCATCTTTTTCTCTCTTTTTTTTTTTTTTTTACTATTCCTCTCTTTTTCTGTCTTTCTTTCTCTTTCACTTTCTCTTGTTCTTCCACTTTTGATTTTCGTCTTCTCTTTCCCTCTCTCTTCCTCCTATTTTCTCACTTTCCCCCTATTTCTGTCTCTTCCTCCCTGTATTTCTCGTTCCGCTCCCTTCCTCTCTCTTTCTCCTCATAATTGTGTTTTTGTACCGATAAATGTCTCTTGCTTCTTACCGTTCTTCTTTGTATCCTTTGTTGAGTTTCTCTCCCTTCTCTCTCCTACGCCCTCCTCCCATTTGAATCTCCCTTCTAAATCCTCGCTCATCATCTCCCTCTTGCCGTCTCCCCCACTTGGGTCGTCCCATTACATTGCCAGTACTCAATAGAAGTCTCTCCGAGAATGAAAGAAAAAAGGGAGAGAGAGAGAGAGAGGAGCCAAGACAAGAAAAGAAAGGAAAGAAAGGAATATAATTTTACGGACGTTAAAGTTGCACACATTCCAAAGGCCGTGGGGTGGTTAATGCGGTGTTATACCGCTCGTAAGTTGTGACAAGTAAACAATTCCTTCTAAAGCAAAGGAACTCACAAAGAGGGAACCAGAGAGAGAGAGAAAGGGGAGGAGAGAAGGAGATGTAAAGAAAAAAAAGGATTCAAACCCCCAACGGAGGGAAGAGGAGACTCTCGTAAAAGTAACGAGAATACAATGATAATCATGTGGAGGGAACCCAAAGAGAGACAGAAGAGAGAGAAGAGAGAGAGAGAGAAGAGAGAGAGAGAAGAGAGAGAGAGAAGAGAGAGAGAGAAGAGAGAGAGAGAGACTTCAATCCTTCCCATCCCCTCCGACCCACTATAGTGTGACTTTTTGTGTGTACCGCCACTCACTGAGAGAAGACGAAGGAGATGAAGAAGAAGAAGAGCATTTGACAATTGTTATCTGTGCAACTTGATAAGGAACAAGGAGATTATCCATGGAATGCTCCTCCGCCTCCTCTCTCTCTCTCTCTCTTTCTCTCTCTCTTATTTCTCTCTCTTCCTCCCTATGTACCTCTTCCATCCCCGAGACTGGTAGAGTGTAATGGAAGAATAAAGAGGAGATTCCTTATATATCTTTTACACAAACAAATCTATTTTCAATTACCGTCTTTCTTTATTTTCTATGGCAAACACACTCTCTCTCGCTCTCTCTGCTCGCTACGTTCTCTCATTTCCACCGCGTCTTTTTTTCCTCCTTCTGTTAGACACTGCACAAACATCGCAGAGGGAATCTGAGAATCTTGTTTATGGCGTGGGGGCGGGTGAAATGTGTGAGTGGGAGATAGTGGGAGAGAGTTTGATCGGGAGGGAGAAAGAGAGAGAGAAAGGGAGAGAAAAAGAGAGAGAAAACGACAGAGAGAAAGAGAGAGAAAAAAAGAGAGAAAAAGAGAAAGAGAGAGAGAGAGAGAGAGGGAGAGAGAAGGAGGAAAAGTATTCCACCATAAAGAATGATCATTGTCGATTGATCCCGTCTCAATTCGCTGGGTTGCAAATTCTGCATCTCCCTCCCCATAAATTCGGCTCTCCAAGAGCACTGCACCCACCATTTCAGAGGCAGGGTTAATGCCACTTATTAGCCAGGAGAGCGAAGGGGGAAAGAGAGATTTTGAGGGGGAGGGGAAGCCCTTGTCATTTGATACCGTTGATTTGAACTAACTTTTTTTCTTGAGAGAGAGAGAAAGAGGAGAAATTAATCCTTGGCGCCATTTACTTAATGTCTGTTTTTGGATCTCTTTCTCTCCCTCTCATTTTTCCGATGTGGAAAGAGACAAAGACATTTAATTTCCCCGTATGCCTATTACCTCCTCTCTCTCTCTCTCTTTCTCTCTCTCTTTCTGTCTCACTCTCTGCTTCCCGTCTCAAATTTATATCTGCTCGAGTGAGTGATTAGCCAATGAAATATTCAAGATAAGAAGAATCTGACTCCTGTGTGGGAGCTGTAAGGTTCCCATTTTTTTAAATGCTTGTACAAGGAGCTAAATGAAAATAATTGTTGTAAAAAAAATGCATTTTTTCATGTAACCATAAAAAAATGTCTTGCGCCGAAAGATCGTTTGCAGTTGCAGCAAAAGATTTTTTTTTTGTTTTCAGTCTGTCCCTGTTCTCTTTCCCTTTTTTCTGTCCTTTCCCCTCCCGATTCTCAGTTTATTTGAACTTCCCGCGCTTGTGCGTAATTAAGAAAATAAGCATTGGATGTGTGTGGCTATCATTAGTGGGAGGGAAGGGTACGAGAGACTGATAGAAGATACTTTTTTTCCTCAAAAAAATATTTGGGAGAGAGATCTATGTAAACAGATTTCCTCCAAAACTGTGATGAAACTGGAGGGACCTTCATATTTATGGGGTGCATGGACCCATGTATATTTTCCGGGGGGAAAAGGGCAAAAAAATGGGTGTGAAATAAAATGTTTATTTTCAATTTAGCCTGGCAGTAACAGGACCGCACGTGTCCCGTTTTTTCTGTCCCTCACAGATTTTTCCATGAGGCTGGATGGATTTGAATTTTTAAAGAAAACAAAGAGGAAAGGGTTAGAAGGGTAGACGATCGAGGTTTAGTCGTTATTAGTCAGAAGCAGTACAATGTGTGGAGTCAGCAGTAGTTAGTATACTGATACTGAGTATACTGATACAGCCGGGCACTGAAAGATTGAAAGCGGCCCTGAAATGAGGAGCGGGTAATGGGGGGGAAAATTAAAAAAAAAATTCTTTAATAATCCAGTCGACTTTTTTTTATGTATAAATAGATGTATAAATGTATGGAGATTTAATGTCAAGATTTTCAACGCCGAGAAAAGCTTTCGGTGGAAGAGATTCTGGAGCCAAAGGGTTAAGCACGTGTGTCAAATTGATCTTAAAAGACACCATGAAACTTAAAAGAGACTCCCGACAGGCGAAAAAATAATTCTTCAGTAGTGTCTTACGTCCGTTGATGGACCTTAAATGGAATTAATCCCATTTAAAAGATGTAATAATAAAAGAAATAAAGAAATAAAATAAAGAAAAAAGAAATAAAAATAATAATAAAAATAATACAAAAATGAAGGAAAATCCGCAGCAAAATTAATTAAAATCGAGAGACTGAGAGGTAATAAAGTAAATATTGTAATTGCTTCATTGTCAAATCCCAGCAGCATATATGTATGTAAGTACATGCTGATTTTTATAGTCAGAGATATGCTTAATTATTTCAAAAATTCCCGGGAACAGTGAAAGGTCTAGAAACGAATTTAATCCTTTCATTTTAATTTTATCATTACATTTTATCCATCTAAATTATAATCTTGAGCGACAGTCACGACTCAAAAAAATGAACTCCCCCCAAAAAAAAATCCCGGGAAAGTCTTTAATAAAAACCGTCAGACTTTTGAGACAAAAGACAAGGTAGGACAAACGCATACAATTACAACAATAAAAAAAAAGGAATCTCCAAAGACACTTTCTTGACTCTGGAACAGGAAAAAAAAAAGGAACAAAAGGGTTAGAGAGATCTTTTGACGCGTCTATAATCTCCTTCAATGGATTTTCTCTCTCCATCCTCCCCTTCCCTCCGTTCTGCTCATTTACATAATTCCCAACCCTTTCCTTCCATTCCCCCTCCGCCACCTCCTCCGTCTCCTCCGAAGGTGAATGGAATTTGTCAAAGTGATGAGGAGGAAGGGGGCGACGAGGAGACAAAAAGATGACGTGAAGCAAGAAAATGAGAGAGAGAAAAAAAAAGCCTTTTGAAATATTTAAAAAGCTTTCTTCCTTCTCCATCTTGACACGGATATGTACATATTACGATGTATCTGGGATTTCATTAGAAAGGGTTATAAATTCAACAGCATCTCATTTCTAACACAAAAAAAGTCAATGAGGGGAAGGTTGTTAGAGAGAAGGAATAGAGACAAGGAACATGAGCATAAGTCAAAGAGCGTCTTGTTTTATTACAAATACGACACATTTTTTTGGCAGTTACACAAGTCAATATAGATATGCATGTGTTTTGGTATACATATATGTATGTATCCATATATATATGCATATATGCAGAGAATAAGAAGTGTTTGTAACCTTTGTTCCGGGCCAGCAAGTGGAAGAGTGTTGCTCCATTCTCCGTTTAAAATAAAAGTGCTGCTGGAGTCATTCGAAGCTGTGAATGAAATTGGAGTGATAGGATGAAATGGGGTTGACTTAAAATTTTTATCCCTATCAAAAGTCGAAGATGATGTTCAAGAGTAAAAGCACAGGCTCATATATCTTAATACCACCTCGAGAGAGATAAAAAATTGAAAGTGAGAATTAGAGAAAAAAAATAAGAAGAGAGCATGCGAGGAAAAATGGAAAGCGAGAATGCGAGGAAAAATAGAAAGAGGGAATGCGAGGAAAAATAAAAAGAGGGAATTCGAGAGAAAAAATAGAAAGAGGGAACGCGAGGAAAAAACAGAAAGAGAGAATGCGAGAAGAAAAATAGAAAGAGAGAATACGAGGAAAAATAGAAGGAGGGAATGCAAAGAAAAAATAGATAGAGGGAATGCGAGGAAATATTAGGAAGTGAGAATGTGAGGGGAAAAAGGGAAAGAGAGAATTTAGAGAAGAAATAAAATAATTCCCCAATGGATTTATTCATGGAGGAGATAAAGGGCATTCCTAATGACTTGTCCCCCACGTGATAAGCTTATCCCAAGCATGTTTGAACACGCATTTGATTATTATGGCTAAGAAACCTCCATCATTAATTCTGTCTATACCCTCACACACACGCTTTATAAATCGTATAAATTATACAACCCCCGTAATTAAATCGTCTTTGTCCCTATCTCCATTTTTTTTAAGTTTATATATTTTTTTATTCACAGGATATTTTATTAACTTCCAAAATCTCCCATTGGCCAATGTCCCATTTCAGTGTATCCACGAAGCCTTTGAACCCTTTGGATTCATCACGGGGTTATTTTTGTATTTTTGTCATTTTAATTTCCAAAGAAAAGGGGCAAGTGACATCGCTGGGGGTGGCAAGAAAGGGAGGTAGAAAAGTTAAACAAAGTAGATTTATTGGGGTGTAGTACAGGAGGGAGAATGAGTACAAAAAGGGGGATTTATAATGTAACCTTTTGGAGATGACGGATTTACTGGAGGAGGAGAGGAAGGTGGATGGGAGTGGAGGTATGGGACAAGTTTTTTTGGGGAGATTGAAAGAGAGAGAGAGAGAGAGAGAGAGAGAGAGAGAAGATTTATAGAGGTATGGACGGAGATCAAGTTGACAGATGTCAGTGACATTGACGCTCCTCTCTCGATAAACTAATGGCTTAATCATTTGGCCTCGTGTGACTCCCTCCGTCATGTATTACTCTCCCATTAATCCCCTTGTAACTCATCCACACGACATGGACGGGAGAGAGCGCCTAAAGAAGCGGGTGAGAGAGAGAGAGAGAGAGAGAGCGAGGGTGATGTAGAGAGAGAGACAGAGAGAGAGAGAGCAATGCTGTCATGTAAAACATATCCAAATATAAGTAGCAGCCGTCACCCTCTGTAAAAGTCCCACCCCTCACACTTTCAACTCTTTACCTTTAAAAAGCCAGCCATTTACACGCATAATAACAAGGAACACACACACACAACAGGAAGAATGGTAGTTGAAAAGAGAGAAATGTAAAGAAATGCAGACACTCTGAATTACAAAAGGAGTACGTAGACGGAGAGAGAAAAAAGAGGAGAGAAGAAGGGTGCGGTATAGGCTGAATAGAGAGTAAGAGAAGAAACAGAGAAAGTAAAAATTTGAGAAATAGAGAAACAAAAAGAAATAGAAACAGTTAAAAAGGAAAGACAGTGACAACGATAAATAGGGAGAGTAAAATATGAGAAATCGAGAGAGAGAGAGAGAGTAAACAGGGAGAAATAGAGAGACAAAGAGGAGTAGAGAGCGTAAAGAAGGAGAAATAGCGAGAGAGAATAAACAGGAGAAGTAGTGAGAGAATAAAAAAGGAGAAGCGGGAGAGAGTAAAAAAGGAGAAATAGCGACAGGGAATAAAAAAGGAGAAGAAGCGAGAGAGAGTAAAAGAAGGAGAAATACAGAGAAAGAGGGGAAAAGGAGAAATACAGAGAGAGAGAAAAGGAGAAATAGAGAGAGAGAGAAAAGGAGAAATAGAGAGAGAGAGAAAAAGGAGAAATAAAGAGAGGAAAAAGGGGAAAATAGAGAAAGAGAAGAAAAAGGAGAAATAGAGAGAGAAGAAAAAAGGAGAAATAGAGAGAGATTAATAGAGAGAGTAAAAAAGGAGAAATAGAGAGAGAGGAATTGAGAGAATAAAAAGGAGAAATGGAGAGAGAGAGGAATAGAGAAAATAAAAAGGATAAATGGAGAGAGAGGAATAGAGAGAATAAAGAGGAGAAATGGAGAGATGGAGAAAAGAGATGATTGATTAGGATGGTAAAAAGTACAAAGAGAGCGGATGAATAATAGAGAAAAAAACAGTAAGAATGAACAGAAAGAGAGGGAGAGAAGGAAAAATAGAGGAGATATAAAGAACTAATGGAGAAAAATTAAAAAAAGACAGGAAAATTGAGGAAACGAATAGTAGAGAAAAAAGGGAGTGTTATGGAGAAAGGAATTGATAGAAATAAAACGAGAAAAAGGAGGAATATCTGAAAAAAGGAGATACGATAGAGAAAGAAGGAGAGTGATAGAGAGAAAGAAGGAGTAATAAGCAGGAAACTAAAAAGGGAGAGAGACACTACAAGAGAGTGAAAGGGAGAGAGCAGGAGAGATAAAAAGTTGCCCCGTGAGGACTCCCGAGCAACTTGCATCCACCATTATCCTTGTTTTGATGCATTCCCCCAAAGTCAGGGCAAGGAGTGTGGGAGCAAGTTCAACTTACTCACTTCATCCTCTTAAAAGGGAAGCCAAGTAGTCCTGCTAGTGAGTGCTTGTGCTGGAATAAACTTTTTGCCAGCCCCAAAAACTGCCCCTCACCCTCCGAGGACCACCAGCTCCCCGATTTCTCTCCCATCTACATACCATCCAATTTCCCTCTAATGAGTGGAGGTAAAGGCCTGATATTTACCCCCATCTCATCCCCAGCACTTCCTCCGTACACATCCCTCTCACTCTCAAACTTTCCCCTATGCATGTTCCATCCCTGGATTGTCACTTCAATTTTTGGGACTAACCCATGTGTGTACTTTATGTACGTGTTATGTCCTGGAAGTTGTGGGACAAGTGAAGCTCTCATCCACTTCCAGGTCTTTTGACATTGTCCACTTCCCCCCTTCGAGTGTTTTCCCTTGTTATGAGCATTATGAAGTGGATTGACCTACGCGAGAGAGAGAGAGAGAGAGAGAGAGAGAGAGCGAGAGAGAGAGAGAGATGAGGAGAGAGGGAGAGTGTTGTGGATTCTTCCACAACACTCTCCCGACGGTGTATTGTTTGGAGGAGAGAGCGAGCGACACAATGAATGGAGATAGAGAGAGAGAGCGAGTTGTGGTATTTCATACCATGTTTTTGGAAATGGGAATGACAATACTACTTTTTGAGGTTATATGCCCTTCTCTATGATTGATGGCCGTGCAAACCAACTTTTTCCATTGAAAGAGAGGGAGAGAGAGGGAGAGGACGGAAAGGTAGAGGACGAGAGAGATAGGAGACTAGGCAGAGGGTGAAGAGGAGAGACGAAGAGATAAGCCAATAACCGCCATGAAGAGCACCTAGATGAATAGCACAAGAGAGAAAGAGGGTAAAATAGAGGCATGTGGAGACAAATAAAACCGGGGGAATACGGAGATTGGGAGAGACAACCAATAAATACAGAGAGTGAGAGACATCGTCAGGGAAAATGAGTGATACAATGAGTGATAGAGACAATGAGTGATAGAGAAAATAGTCAAATCACAAAATGGATTCATAAAGAGAAATAGTAATAAGCCAGAGAGAGGGAGAAAGGCTGAGAGAAAAAGTGAGAGAGTAAAAATAAAAATATGGCGAGCGAAAGAGAAAGGGAAGGGAGAGAGAGTGAAATCAGAGAGACAGCGAATGGGAGAGGGAAAGAGTGAAAGATGGAGAGAAAGACAGCAAAGGAGAAAGAGAAAGAGAGAAAAGGAGAGCGAGAAAGAGAGAAAAGGAGAATAAGAAAGAGAGAAAAGGAGAATAAGAAAGAGAGCAAAGGAGAGAAAGAAATAGAGCAAAGGAGAGAGACAAAGAAAATGAAGGTGAGAAAGAAAGAGAACGGGCAGAGAGACAAAAAAGGTGGAGAGAGAAGAATGGGGAAAGACAGAGTTAGACAAGATATTAAATGAGAGGGAAAAAGAGCAAATTAGAAGGAGAAATAGTGAATTAGAGAGAAATAGAGAATGAGAGGAAAAGGATGTGGAGAGAGAAAGAAAGCTGGGGAATGAAGATTGCGAGACAAAGAAGTGTGAGACAGAGAGAATAATAAAGGAACGAAGGCACAATAAGAGAGATAATTCCAGAAATAATAAGGCCACTCTGGATGTGTGAAACATCAAGGGAAACACACAGAATTGGATATATTTGATTATTTTCTATATCCAAAACGTCATGGCTCTCATCCCATTTCCTATGAAAAAGCTACAATTGTCTCCCTCCTGCATTCAAATCCAAGCACAAGCTGGTGAAGGACAAACGGAAGCATTTGCGAAAAAAAATAATATCGGTTTATACATACATACATACGTATACATATGCACATTATCCGTTTAGTTTGTATTGATTTTTGTACTGAATTTATTTTGACGACAAAACCTACAATTCTAGGACAATTTTGAGCATTTCAACCTAAATTTGTGTTTGAAAGCCTATTACGTGAGAAATTTGGGAGAAGCTACAAAAAAGCTCTTTATTTCTACCCAAAGAAGATGTAAAGCAGATAGGCGGGGTGAGCGGAAATGGCATCAAAGGGTTCAGCTCACGCAATACAAAAGCTTCGGAAATAAAAGAAGCCTCATTTTCTCTCCCCCCAAAAAATCTTCCTATTCTCAACCAAATTTCCACGTTTTCTATCTTATGACCTGGAAACCCCGAGACGAAAATAAAATCTATGAGAGATAATAAAAGAACGCATGTAGACAAAAAAAAAGGAAGAGCTTATAAGTCAAGCAGAAGAAGAAGAAGAAGAAGAGGAATGGAAATGAGAAAGAGTGTACAATAATTGTTAGACGTCGACAAAAAAAAAACAGAACCAAAGGTATTTAAGCCGGAACCTTCACTAACAAGTAATTCGAAGATACGATCAAGAGAAAAGAAGATGCTGAGAGAGAGTCAGAGAGAGAGAGAGAGAAAGGGAATTTTTATCCTCCTCTCCAGAATAACCTTGCTCAAGGCAATGTATACAGTAATAAAGAAAGAGCAAAAGATTTAATGTATTCTGCTTTTAACAAAGGAGTTTCTTTCTCTCTGTCTCTGTCTCTCTCTCTCTTGCCGTCTCCTCTCTCGCTTCTTTCCCAAAGGCTTGTTGTGCTCACAAAAGGCCTTCTTCTCCTCCTCCTCTTCATTCTATCTCCACTTCTCATCTTGTTATACACTCCCTTCTATTACACTTGTACCCACTCTCTTAAGATAGCAATGAGAGAGAGAAGGAGAGAGAAAGAGAGAGAGAGAGAGAGAGAGGGAGAGAGGAACAGAAGAAAAAGGGGAAAGAGTAGGTGAAGAAAAAAAATTACAGCCTATAATAACCTGCACGTAGTAGTAGGGAGAAGAAGTGGTAGTGAATTATAAACAACGCTGGAGAGTGCGCGGAGCGAGAAAAATGAGAGAGACAGAGATATATAGCGAAAAGGCGAGAGAGAGAGATGCGGGAGCGAAAGGGTTGAACGGAGGAAGACCGAAAGGAGAGAGGGAAATAGAGAAGGAGAGACAAGAGAGAGAAGCAGAGACAAGAGAGAGAAGGAGAAGAGAGAGAGAGAGAAGGAGAGAGAGAGAAAAGAGCGAGATTGGGCCAACAAGTGAGAACAAAACTCCAAGTTTGTATTCTCTCACTCCTCTGCTTCTCCTCTCCCTCGCCTAATGGTGGAGTGTATGCTTTTTTATTAAAAAAATACTTGACTTAACAGCGGGGGGAATGAATTGTACACGCTTTATAGATTTTTACTACACACTCAGGTAACCAGAGCTGTAGGGCAATTTTTCCAGGCATACAAGAGAGAGAGAGAGAGAGAGAGAGAGAAGGAGTGAGGAGCAAGCTGTGATGAAGAGAGAGAGATAGAGGGAGAGAAAAGATGTTCGAAACAGAAACGTCTTCTCCTTCCTCCTCATCCTCCTCCTCCTCCTCTTCTCCTCTTTTTATGCATGAATCTCCTCCACACGATGGAAGGTGTAAAAAGAAGAGAGGAGTTGTATATATTTTCCTCTCAATTTTGGTTACTAAAAGGAAGGGAAACACCAACTCAAATTACAACTCACGTCCATCCACCATGTGATGATGAGCCTCCGAGCATAATATTATTCTCTCTCTCTCTCTTCGGTCTCTCTCTCTCTCTTTCTGCTTCTCCAGCCGTTGTCAGTCTCTTCACTTTGGAGATTCCTCGCAATTGTTCTATTGTGACTGGAGTTATTTCCTTTACTTTTCTTTTAAAAGCTGGAGAGAGAGAGAGAGAGGAAAATGACGGAGGGAAGTACTAGGGACAAAGGGGGGAAGAGAGAAGAGAGAGAAAAGGAGTAAGACTGAGAAAAGGTAGGGAAAGAAAGATATGGAAAAAACAGAGAAAGAGCGAGAGAGAGAGAGGAAATACAGAATAGGAGAAGGATAAAGCCAAAGAAAAAAAACTGGGCGGGTGAGTAAAACTGTGGGAGACAAATTAGCAGAGGAAGAGAGAGAAAAAAGAGAAACAGAGAGATAGAAAAGGAGAGAGAGAAAAGAAACAAAGAGAAACAAGAGAGAAATTAGAGAGACAGAGAAAGAGACAGAAAAATGAGAGAGAGACTTTAAAATGAGAAACAGAGAGAGAAGAGAGAGAGACAGCAAAATGAGAAACAGAGAGATAAGAGAGAGAGAGGCAGCAAAATGAGAAACAGAGAGAGAGAAGAGAGAGAGAGGCAGCAAAATGAGAAACAGAGAGAGAAGAGAGAGAGAGGCAGCAAAATGAGAAACAGAGAGAGAAGA
>JAQGBT010006930.1:0-11709 GCA_034698585.1 Disparrhopalites patrizii | reverse complement strand
TCTCTTTCTCTCTCTTTCTCTTTTTCCTTCTCTGTTTTTCTCTCCTTCGTCCTCTCTCTCTGTTTTTCTCTTTCTCACTCTTTTCCTCTATATTTTTCTGTTTATCTCTCGTCCTGTGTCTCTCTTTTTCTGATTATCTCTCTTCCTGTGTCTCTTGTTTCTCTTTCTCTCTCTCTTCGTGTCTCCCTTTTTTTCTGCCTCTCTGATTCTTTTTCTCTCTCCGTCCCTCTTCCTTCTCTCTCTCATTTTCTCTTCTTCTTTCTCCGTTACTCTTTCTATCTCGTTTTGCCTCTTCTTTTCTTTGTCTCCCTCGTTCTCTTTCTTATTTTCTCTCTCCTCTTCGCTCTTCTATTCTCCCTCTTCTTCTCTTTACCTCTGGTGCATTTGTAAAAGACTCTTATACAACGTTTTTCTCCAGTCTTTTCTCTCTCTCTCATTCTCTCTATAGACGTCTCGCTTTCTTAATTTGCCTCGCTTCTGTTCTGTTTTTACCAACAATCTTTCTCCTTTTATATTGTGACTTTATGTTTCTAAATTTCTTCTTCCAGTCTGATTTCCCACTAATCTCTCTGCGTACGTTTCTTTTGCATATGTCCGTATCCAATCACTCTCTCCTCTCTGTATTCCCCTTCACTTTTCATTTAGCACTTAGTTCTCCATTTCTGGAGGTACATAGATGCGTGTATGCATTGATTTCATGCCCGTGTCTCCTCCATTTTACATGAATTTCCCCGTCTCGCACACATTTCGTCTCGCCCTCGCTGTCCTGCTCTATCTCTCGCCTTTCCCGCCCGGAGTTAATCTTCCCGGCGCTCTTCCCCTTCCACGTTTGTAGATGGACTTGGGAAAAAACTAGTTTTTTTTTCTCCGTCCCGCACGGGATAAAACCATAACTATAAACAAATGAGGTATTAAATTACTGTGGCAAGAGCGCTTAACAAGCCGAGAGCCATTAGAGGGACAATCCCGCCGTACTTTCCACCCATATTTAGAAATCATACCGTGGGGATTGTATTACTGGGAAATTTCTTTATTTCGTCCCTCTGCAACTCCGTCCGCACTTTGTCATAACAATTTATTATTACGTAGGAAGAGCCGAAAAAAATGGAGCCACTTTATAATTTCTCTATGCATTTTTGAGTCTCGCATTTATCTCTTCTCTGTCTCTGCCTGCTCTTTTCTCACTCTCTGTGTTATTTTTCTCTTTCTTTCTCTCTCTTTCCATCCTTTTTCTCTTTCTCTCTCTCTTTTCTTCGTCTTTCAATCTCTTCTTGCCTTTTCTATTTCTCTCTCTTTTCTTCCGTTTTCTCTCTCTCTCTCTTTTCTTCGTCTTTCTCTCTCTTCTTGCCTTTTCTATGTCTCTCTCTTTTCTTCCGTTTTCTTTTTCTGTCTTTCTCTCTCTCTCTTCTTTCATTTTCTCTCTTTCTCTCTCTTTTCTTCCTTCGTCTTTCTCTCTCTTCTTGCCTTTTCTCTTTCTCTCTCTTCTTTCTTCCGTTTTCTCTCTTTCTCTCTCTCTTTTCGTTCTTTTTTCTCTCCTTTTTCTTCCTTTTTCTCTTCTTTTTTCTCTCTTTCTCTCTCTGCTTCCTTTTTCTATTTCTCTTTTTCTTTTCTCGCTTTTTCCCTCTTTCTCTCTCGTCTTCCTTTTTCTCTACATTGCTCCCTTTTATTCCTTCTTTCTCTTTCTCTCCCTTTTTTCGACTCTACCTTTTTCTCGTTCTCTCTCTCTTCCTCTCCCTCTTTTCGTCTCTACCTTCTCTCTCTCCCTTGCACTCTGTCTGTGACTAAGCTTGAGCAATACGAAAGGGCTTTTAACACTCGTAATCTCCATTTCCTGGGAGAATCTCCTCTCTCAAACTCATCTCGACTCCTCCACACACACACACACACTCGGACGGAAATTATGTAATTACCAGAAAAAATACAATTTCGTTTGCATTGGAAAGAGAATGAAAAGAGACAGAAAAAAAGGTGGAATTTACATTCCACTTGCACTCTCAGTACATTTAAATTCTCTGTAATTGTGTACATTGTACCTCCATGCATTTACCCAGAACGTGGAGAAGGGCGGAGGAAAGTAAAAAAAAAAAAAAAAAAAAGCGGCAGGAGCCGAAACGAAGGATAGATGAAATTGAAGAGGAAAAGTAGAAGACAGAGAAATCCTTCAAAGACAGACACAAGAGCCATTTAAGTCATCGAAGCAAATCTTGCCATTCCAATAAGTTTTTATCTGACGCATGGACACGATTTTTCATGAGGATGGGCAAAAAAATGATTTATATGCTCTTCCTTTTTTTTTCTCTTGTTTTTTTCTATGCTCTCTCATTTCTCCAATTGTCTCTTCCTCTTTCATTCTTCTCATTTCCAAAGGGGGAAAGACACCTGAAGTGTGCCGATTAGCCATTTCGTAACTTTTATATTGACTTTTATCCTTGTGTTTTAGGACACAATGGAGGTACAAGACGCACGATTTGGGTATGTTGCAGGGATTTTGAATGGAGCACGTTTTTTTCTGTAAAAAAAGGAGGTATTTGCACTACTTATAAGGTGAATGCACACAATTGGGATGGGACGATTTCGGGATGGATATAGAGTCTAAAAAGAATCTGTATGTATACATACATATATAATTGCATATGTATATATACTTATATAAATCTGTGCTCAATTCTACACGTGTGCTCAATTATACTTTTTATGGATGCTCATGAAATGTACACAATTATTTGGGGAGAGAAAGAGAAATTCGGGTTGGGAGGATGCCTTTGTTTTTGGAGAAATGTAATCTAGCAAACGAGAAAGGAGAAAAGAAAAAAGGGAAAAGTGAAAGGGAACTAAAGGAGAGAAATAAAAGAGAGAGAGACAAATTGGAAAGAAAGCATTGAAAGGGAAAGAAAACATCGTAGAGGAGAGATAAAAGAAGAAAGAGAAAAAAGAATAAAGTGAGGACAAAAGAGAGGAAATTCCATAACATTAAAAATTCAAAGGAGAGAGAAAATTGAAAGAAAGAGACAAAAGTAAAGGTAAGGTAAATGGAAAATCAATCAAAAGAAAGAAATATTTTTAAGAAAGGGAGAAAATGCTGGAAAGCGGAGAGAAAATTAAAACACGGAAAGTGACATTTGGAAATTAATGGAAAAAATTAGAAAAGAGAGCGAGAGGAAAAAGAGAGGGAAATACTAAAGAGGAAGACATTCAGATTTTGGCGAAAGTAAAACTCCATTAGTAAACACAAAAGAATCAAAGAGATTATTGATCATATGCTTTTAAGTAGCAGCTTCAGGCAGGGACATTAAAAGCAATAATAATGCAAACAGAGAGAGAGAGAGAGCGAGAGGGGAAGAGAGAAAGGGAAGATGAGCGAGCAAGATGGCAAGGGCGGGGAATAATGCCCCAAAAAAATCAGGGAAAAAGACTTGTGGCAATATTATTACCATTATCATTATTTGAATTGTGTGGTTAAATGATAGAAAACAGCAAGAAACTGGGAGAGAGAAAAAAAACGAACGCGAAAAAAGCGACAGAGAGAAAAAACAAAAGAGAGAGAGGGACAAAAAGCGAAAGAGAAAGAGAGGGAAAACAGGAAGAGAATGAAAAAATCGAGAGAGGTATGCAAAAAGCGGGATAACGCAGAATGAGAGAGAAAGAAGAGATGCATAAAGAAGGAAAAGAGAGAGAGAGAGGGAGAGAGAGAGAGCGAGACACCGAGGGGGCTGGCCAAAAGACAATAAATACATAATCACACTTAATATAGACGATTAGATTATGAGATAAACATTTTCCTCTCTCAAACCTTTCCTCGTGTGCAATTGCGTGGAGGAGAAATGACTTTTTTATACGTGCTCATCTCTCTCTCTCTCTTGCTCTTGTACTATCTCTCGCTCTCTCTGTCATCATTTGCTTCCTTCTCTCTCTCTCTTTTTCACTCTCTTTTCTCTCTCTTTCGCTCTCTTTTGCTCTCTTTTCTCTCTCTTTCGCTCTCTTTTGCTCTCTTTTCTCTCTCTTTTGCTCTCTTCTCTCTCTCTTCTCTTTTGTCTCTTCTCTCTCTCTTATATGTCTCTTCTCTCTCTTTGTGCTGTTCTTTTCTCTCTCTTTCTTTTGCTCTCTTCTCTCTCTTTTAGCCTCTTCTCGCTGTTTGTTTTCCTCTCTTTCTTTTGCTCTCTTATCTTTTTCTTCTGCTTGCTTCTCTCTCTCTATCTCTTTTGCTCTCTTCTGTCTCTCTCTTTCGTTCTCTTCTCTCTATCCTTTGCTCATGTCTCTTTCTCTTTAGCTCTCTTTTCTCTCTCTCTCTGCCAGCTATCTTTGTCTCTTTTGTTCTCTTTGTTGCTCTGGTCTCTCTCTCTCTTTAGCGCTTTTCTCACTCTCTTAGCCGTCTCTCTCTTTTAATAATCTCTCTGTTACACTCGTCTCTCTGTCTTTCGCTCTTACTTGCGCTCTCACTCCTTTCTCTCTCTCTCTCTCTCTTATGCTATTTCTCACTTCATCTCGCACTGTAAAAAAACTTGACTGGAAGAAGAGTAGTTATGTTTCCATCCAATTTCGTATGCTCACGGCTGCTGGAAGGGAGCATAAATTGCATAAAATAAGGTATCCAGCACGGTAGAGTATTAAACAAGAGAAAAAAATGAGCAAAAAAAAAAAACTAGGATGGCTCATGTGGAGTTCGTGGCAATAATCCTGTGAAAAGAGACATTGTAACAGTGAGTGTCATGTCCCAGGGAGTTTGGTAATAGTTACTGAAGGGGAAAAAAGCTGTCTTCATAAGTACGGGGGGATGTATGGCTTGTGTGGAAGGAGCGGAGGATTTTAAATGTCTCCAGGGTCATCTCATCTCCTGCCAAACGTTGTTAAAAAGGCATCTGAAGGAGGCATGACAAGAATTACTGGATTTTTAGGCACCATTTCCTCTGTAACCACGACTTTCTTATTATCTCCTTTGTCTCTATCTTTTTTTAATATTTTTTTCTCCTTTTTCCATCTTCCTATTTTCTCTCTCTATTTTTTATTTTTTTCTTCTTTTTCCATCTTCCTATTTTCTCTCTCTATTTTTTATTTTTTTCTCCTTTTTCCATCTTCCTGTTTTCTCTCTCTATTTTTCATTTCTATTTATTCCTTTTTTTTTTACCATTTTTTCCCTTTTAGCATGTCCCATCCCCAAAATTTCTCTATTTGCTATTCCATCCATATAAATTTTTGTTTCTGTTTACTTTTTCTCAATCCAAACCTTCCCTTTGTTCTGTCTCTGATTCTCGCGTCTGCTCCCCTTCACATTAAATCTGTCTTTCATCATCCCCATTAAACTTGTAGGGAGAGAATGAAAGAAAACAAGTGAGAAAAATAGGGAGAGAGAGAGAGACATGGAAGATGCTCTTATCTCCCTTTGTCCCTGCACGTACCGTCCAAAAAATCTTGTTCCCCGTAATGTTCTACTACATACTTTGGCTCTCTCCCCGCGTGATATAATTTGTTGGACACAAGGAAAAAAACTGGCCAAAGTACTTTTTCACATATAAAATGTCTATGAACTAGGAGGAAGATGTACGTTGTTGGGATAAGATCTTCTCCCCTGGTGTATGCAAGTGCTACTAAAAAAAATTGCACGCCATTAAACTGTCATTAAAATTATTTTTTTTACACTTTACCAGAAAAAAGACGTTTGTTATGGGAATAATTTATTATATTATTATTTGTACTCACTTTACACGGGACGTGGTCGGGGGTGCTTGACGGGGAGAGCGAAAAAAGGTGACAGAAAGAGAGAGAGGCGGAAAGGGAAATAGAAGAAGAGAGAAAGCGATTAAGACGACGAGGGAGAACGAAGAGGGAAATAGAGAGAAAGCAAAAAATCAAGGGAGAAAAAATATAGAACAGAGGGAGAAGAAAGAGAAACTCGACGAAAGAGAAAAAGTAAGAGAGCAAGAAGGGGCTAGCGATAGAAAAAGAGAGAGAGTGCGAGAGAGTGAAATAGAGAGCAGGAGGGAAATACTGAGAGATCAAGAGGACGAAAGAGAAAAAAAGAGCAAGATAGTGAGAAATAAAACGAGAGAGAGAGAGGAACAAAAAAACAGAAGACGAAAATGAAAGAGAAAAATGAAGAGAAAACTAGGAAAGATAAAGAGAAAGAGAGAGAGAAACAGATGGTAACGGAGAAAAAAGGCTAGAGCAAGAGAGAAAGAGACAATATGAGAAACAAAGAGTGCAAAACGTAAAGAGAGAAAGAGACTGAGAAACAGAAAAATGGCTGGAAAAAGAGAAAGAAACAGAAAAATGGCTGGAAAAAGAGAACGAAACAAATAAAGCGGCAGTGAGAAAGAGGGAGACAGAAGGGAGAGAAAAAATTAGAGCAAAGAGACTGGAAAAATAGAGAAAGATTGACAGAAAAGGAGAGAAAAAGAGCGACGGAGAAAATATGAAGGAAAAACATAGAGGGAATGAGAGAGACAGAGAGAGAGAGAAAGAGACACAAAGCCAATAGAAAAATACAAGACGAGGAATTGGAGTATTAAGGAGAAAATGGAGAAAAGAAAACGTGAAGAAAATGAGGATGAGAGAAAAAGAGAGAGAGAGAGAAAGAGGACAAAAACAGAGAGAGAAACAAAAAAATAGAAAGGAAAATAGAGAAATCGAGAGGAAAGTAGAGAAATAGGGAGGAAAATAGAGAAGCAGAGAGGGAAATAGAGAGGAAAATAGAGAGGAAAATAAAGAAACAGAGATTGAAATAGAGAGTAAAATTGAGAAATAGAGAAGAAAATAAACAAAATAGAGAAGAAAATCAACAAAATAGAGAAGAAAATAAACAAAATAGAGAAGAAAATAAACAAAATAGAGAAATAAAGAGGATAATAAGGAGAAATAGGGAGTGAAAAGGAGAAAAGGGAGGCAAACGAAAAGATGAAATAGAAGAGAGAGCGAGAGAGAGAGGTGAGGGAGAGATTGAATTAGTGCAAAAGAGGGCAAAAAGGAAAAATGGAGAAAGGGGAGGGAGCGAGTGGGAGAGAGAGTGATAGAGAGAAAGAGAGAGAGAGAATTAATAATTACTTTGTGGATAAAAGTAAGTGGTAGTACGACTCATACAGGTTCATCTACTTACCCCATGTGATTATTTACAACGTCATTTGCATGGAAAAGGCAGCACACGTAAATCACTTGTGAACCCTGTTTTTTTTTATTTCAATTAAAAAAAAAATATTGTCCCGCCACAGTCAAAAGGATGAGGTGAAATTCCCTTGACGTTAATGCTATCAATAATAACATTTATTATGGTTCAAAAAAAACAAGCTTTTTTCCCTTTTTCATACATTCCCCCAGGAAAATAATGGCGGGGAGTGACATTGAACAAATGACAAGAAGCGCATCTCCGCTCAGTGTGAGTCCATATCAAAAAGGGAATTGCGTAACCGTAAAAAAATGGGATGAAACAGGAAAATGAAAGGAACATTTTTATTCCATCTAGAAAAAAAAATGGAATTAATCTCAATTTTTTTTCTTTTTTGTCACAAAAAAAAAATGAACTCATACGGCGTTGGCAGGTTCAAGTAGCCCAAGAATTAGGGACGCTCAAGCATTTTCCTTCTCATCAGCGTCATCATCATTATTATTATCCCGTCAGGTTTTGTAATAAGATTTGCTAAGTGGACTGTGTCCCGCTATAAACTTTTTCTTATTATGAGGCGGAGACTTTTTAGAGGGAGAGGAAAAAATAACAAGGATAACTTGTATGCACACAAACTTACTGGGGAAGAAATAATAAATGGGATGACAGGTAAATGGCATTATGGAGGTGGAATCTTCAGTGTGAGGAGGAAGAAAAAGGTACTTAGCAAAATTAATGGAGGGGGAGGGGACATTAAAACTACGAAAAAAAAAATGGCAAGCAATTAAAACCTTATCCTTGCTTTTTTTTCCATTTTTTATGTACACACCGGAGATGAGTGAGAAAATGAGGGATGACTTCTAGAATAGCTTTATCATTTTCATGAGGTGGCAACAAATGTAGGGGGAAAAACGGAGATAAACAAGATGAAAGAGACGGCAAAGGGAGACATAGAACGAAGGTGAAAAATGGATCATTTCCCTGAAATCTTGTGAAACCCGGCAGCTGCATTATTATTATTATGTATTATTATTATGGAGTTTATTTGTCTCCAGAGTATTTCATTTCTTTATTTTATTTATTTATCTCCAGAGTAAGCCAGTTATAATGTTTCCCAAATACACAAGCACGATTGAAATTGGTAGCCCACTGAAAATAACTCTGACAATAGAGGATTTTTAGTATACGTAGATTCGCGCGAGATCTTAAAAATCAATCATTAATCCTGCGAGATCCTAAAAATGCATTTTTACTCACCCTTAAAAGGGAGAAAGCTCACTGACAAATGGGAAAACTCTGAATTTTTGGACATTTCGGATGAACATTTTCAACTTGACTCCTTGTCCTCCCAAACCATTTATATATGTACATACAAAGAAAGAGCCAAAGATAAACATTCTGTGGAATTGTGGAAACGAGAGCATAATTATGTACACTAAATGTATACAAATGTATAAATGTACACTATTTATGTACACTAAATAACTCGTATGGTCATTTAATAAAGAAATCGAAAGATCATGGAAATAGAGAAGTAAAAAGAATGGGAAGAAGAAGGCAAATAAACTCTTTCACATTGATACAAAGCAGAAAGTACGAAAAAAAATTTACTACATCTGGCTGTCCATCTTCTTTGAGAGAGAGAAGGAGAGAGAAGGAGAGAGAGAAAGAAACAGAGAGAGAGAGAGGAAGTTGTTCGTCCCGAAACTTTTATGTGATTTATAATGCAAAGGAAATGAGGATTATTAGCGTGTGAGGAGTTTTACAAGCTTTTTTTCTCTCTCTCTTGTTCTTCCCTCGTTTCATTTTGATGATTTTAAAGGGAAACAGTTTAAGTGAGAGACTTGTTCTTTTTACTCAGAGCAAAAAAGCAAAAAAAAAAAAAAAACTAGACTCCCTACCTTAATTATTTTACAAGTGATTCATCTTTCTCTCCTTCTCACTCTCTCTCTCTTTCTCTCTCTTTCGCTCTCGTTCTCTCTCTCTCTCCTCTCTCTTCTCTGCTTGAAATGGTTTACTACCACTACAACTGGTAGTGCACTAATGTGTGTAACACGAAGAGAGAAAGAACAACAAAGAGGTGGATTTTTATTATCTCTCTCTCTCTCTCTCTTTCTATGAAGATTGACGGACTGTAAAACTTGATTCTCTCCCTCACCTTTTTACCCCTTTGACTCCGTCCTTTTCTCCCTATTATGTAAGTGCCATTTTATAGCAGCTCCTCCTCCTCCCCCGCCCTTCTTCCAGGTAATTGTGTCCTTTTAAACAGTGTCTTTGTATCCTCTATATGTATACCTACACTTTTTCTGTTCACATTTCCTTACCAATGACACCCTCCTCGACAATTCCCTTTTTCTCTCAAAAGCACTCTGATTATTGTCAGGGTACTAATAATGTACTTATGTGCATACAGGTACATATAATGACGTAATATATATATATATACATATAACGTATACTAAATTTGTGTGAGTGTTAATTTTTTTGGATATTTTCTATTACAGGTGAAGTGCTGATCCGGACGTACAGCAATGGAGATTATGTTACACTTCATGGTGAGTCTCGTCTTCTTTCTCAATTATCTTTATCATCTCCTTTTTCTTCTCTCTCTCTCTCTCTCTCCTTCTCTCTCTCTTTCTCTCTCTTTCTCTCCCTTTATTTCTCTCTTTCTCTCTCTCTCCGTATTTCTATATGTAAAACATTTGTTTGACCGTGCATGATCCATGTTTCAAAGGCATTTGGATGGGAGGGAGTCTCAAGTGGTGTTTTATTGTGCCAGGAAAAATCTCCAGTATATCTTCCACGAATTCTTCTGGGACATAATTTCCTGGGTTAAATCTTGGATTTGCACCTGCATATACATATATATCTATACATATGTAATATACCACACACGCGTGTACGTATCTACAAAGTCTGTATTCACGTACAATCCTGTGCATTACATATCCTCAAACACCATTGTCCTTTGACTCTTTGTGAGGGCTTAATAATAAAAACTAAAAAAAAAACAAGTGCACTTGAGACATTCTTCTAGGAGGCAAGGGGAAGGTGAATGAGATAAAACCAAAAATAGTTGACAGAGAAATAAGGAGAGAGAGACAACAAGAGATGAAAAAGACACTTGGTGCTTTACTCTGATATTATGATTGCCCTTCAACATTTTTTGAGCAAGAGAGACTGAAAGTGGTGATAATAAAAAAAAAGGGTTGATAGTGTAAAAGTGCGTGTTAAAACAAATATGCATACATATAAATATATATAGACATTTATATACATATGTGTAAATATGAAGCATACAAATATAAATGTACACACATGTTTACATGCTAAGCAAGTGCCTTAATTTGTTAGCGGGTCTTTTAAAAAATCCAAACATTTTTTCTTGGACAATTAACAAATCCAGTTAGAAGAAATTCCCGGTTTTTTTTTTCATATTTTAAGGCCTTTTTTGTATTTTGAAATTATTTTTAATTTATTTTCACTCACTTTATACAACGTATTTTTTCGTCCAGGCCAAGGCGACCTCTACCGGAATGATTCGGAACTGGTTTTGATGTAAGTGTAGGGCCCTTTTCGGGTTAAAGCGATCATAAGTTTGGAATGAAAAATTGCATTTATTCCACAATAAGGCAATGAAATAAAATAAAATAAAATAAAAATAAATAAAAATAAAGGAATAAACGTTATTGGAATGCACTTTCATTTTCAAAAGAAGTCCCCCTGAAGAGTTTTGGAGGAAGCCCGGATACGGAGAAAGGTTAAGATTGTCCCTTAACAAAGAAAGGTATATCACCTTATCTCCCAAAAAAGCTCGAATATACCTTTAATGCCTAATATGGAACCCCCATCGTCTCAATGAAAAGTCATCAAGTTAAAAAAAAGTTACAGGAATTTAAGGAGAGAGAAAAAAAAAGTTTCTGTATTTGTTTACACTCTGTTATTTTTTTCTCTTCGAAACAGTCAGAATGACTAGGAATATCCAGTGTCATTCATAAAGCTAGGAGGAAAGAGTTGGCCTTTATCTGGATCTACCCACGCCATAAATAGCTGGGAGTGACTGGAAATACATGCACTCTTTATCTTATTATGCATAATATATGTATTTGTATATACATATGACTATATCAGCATATACTTGGATATAATTTCTCATATCTAAAGTGGGAAAACCCCGGGTTTTCCCACCTAAATTTGTCCACAAGAATGGTGCAGCATGGGCTCTGGAGGGATTTTGTAACAGGTTTGACACAAATGTGTCTTTCCATTCCAGCTATTTACCTTTCTTTTGTCTGCTAAAGAGTTTTTTTAATCTTTGGTTTACTACGTAGCTTTACATTTCCAGCGCCGTCTCGTCTTTCTTATGTCTTAATCATCTTCCACTGCATTCTTTATATTTCAGAGATTTCTTTGTTTCTCTGCTGTATTTTTTCACTTTTCTTTTTTGTACTTTTTTCCCTTTGATTTTCTGTATTCTTTCTCCCTTCGATTTTTTGTACCTTTCCACTTTTATTTTCTATATTTTCTCTTCCTTTTCTCGTCTGTATTTTTATTCATTTTCTTTTCTGTGTTTTTCTCTTTCTTTTTTGTATTTTTATTCATTTTCTTTTCTGTGTTTT
>JAQGBT010006929.1:0-11709 GCA_034698585.1 Disparrhopalites patrizii | reverse complement strand
CTCCTCCTCCTCCTCCTCCTCCTCCTCCTCCTCTTCTCCTCTCTAGGTGGAAAAAGTAAGAGACATTTTTCTGGGGTCCGAAGCCAATTTCCAAGTTTATGGGATATTACAGCGACACTGAATGCGAGCATTCCTCAAGTGAAGGACAAGTTGAGTTTGTTGGGGTAGGAGGACACTTCTTTTTTTCTTAGTTAACACTCTATTGTGGAAGTTCTGGGTGTGCTCGGTTTTGTTTTCGTCTTCTTGTTTTTTTGACATGGTTAATTCAAGCCAGTGGGGACGGCTGAAGTGGCGGTTGTGGGAGAAGAAAGGAAAGAGTGTGAGAAAAAGAAGTGGCATGGAGGAATGTGTGATTAAAAGAATGTGTGTGTTTTACATGTGGAGATGAAACCCATGTACCTAATTACATAAGCCACCACTTCGGCATACGACTTGCCACCACTATTTTGCTTTTTTTTTTTAGTACTTACTAGTTCACACACACAAAATAAGACCCTACAATGAGTGAGAGAGTCTTTTTTTTTCAGGTAGGACAAGTCGTAGGAAAAGTGCCGGTGGTGGTGTTGATGGTCGTAGGAGATGTTTGAACATTTCCCAAAGTGATGGAGACTCTTACTTTCTCTCCCACTCTCTATTCTCTCTCTGCTCTCTCTCTCTGTCTCTCTATCTCTCTGAGAAATTTTATGCATATTGCATGCGTTGGAAATACGATACGACGCAAAGAGATTGGAAGAGAGGGAGAGAGAGTTTGAATAAAATTGGGTAACGCCACATATGCATGCTACTACTTGTCTGTCTTAAGTAAGGATGCGATAGAGAGAGAGACGGGACTGATGGGACACATATTTGGCGACTTTGTTTAGTTTCTCAATGATTTTTTTTCTTACTACACGCCCGTCCATGTGTATATATGTACATACAAATGTATAGCTACATCCTTGTCTGTGTTCTTTTGCTTTTTGCGATGGCATTAAATTTTTACTTGACTCTTGAGAATGTCACATTGCCTCCTGCCATTTCATCGTCAGAGACAAAAGCTCTTTTGTTCATGAATTGAATTAATGCATCTGCTTTTATTACAAGATTTGGTAACGAACGTTATATACACACACATTTTTTCTCATCTCAACAAATATTGCGGGCCTTCTTCCTCGGCATGCTCAATTCCTGTCAAACCATTTCTTTCCACTTTGCTTCCAAATTCATTCCCCGTAGTTTCTTTTTTATTAAAGAAAATAAAGACAGTTTTTTTTTATTCCTATATAGTTTGTGTTCTCGGAAACAATGTTATTTCACCCGGGGGTAATATTACCTGAATGTGAAAGATTCCTCATTAAGCAGAAGGGAAGCGGAGGGGAGTAAATGAACTATTTATGTCTTCTTTTCCGCCGCGTTTAACTTAATGAGGATGGGAAGGTAAATCTGGGCTAATTTTATTTCCTCCTTCCACTCTCCTCTTGTGTCATCATTTGCGACGGGAGTGACTGGGAAGATCTTGGATAGACGGAGAGAGAGAGGAGAATGATGATACGCTGATAATTGAAAGTGTGTGAGGCGTAAAAATAACACCAGGCCAAGGGAATGTGATGAGGATGTAAAAATAAAATAAAAAAATCTGACACAATGACGACGGATGGAAGGGGGCGATTGATAGAGGAACTATGATCTTTCCAATCGATTGTCGTGATTGCAGCTCTTTTGAGAGAAGAGCAACCGTCCTCATCTTCGCCCTCCACTTCTTCTTCCTTGTCGTCGTCATCTTCGTCGTCCTTTTTCCGGCTCAGTAATTTACTCTACTCATTTACAGGAGAGGAGCGCACTCTCACCATGCACCACTGATAGCTATATCTACTGGTCTATATCTATATCTCTCCATTTTTTCTCTCTCCCTCACTCACTTTCTTTCTTTCTCTCTCTCTCTCTCTCTCTCTCCTTCACTTTTCTTTCTTTTTCTCTCTCCCCTTGTCTTCCTCTCCCTTCACCCTTTTCATTTTACCTTGTAAAGGAAATCCCAGTCCTTGTACCCCTTCATGTGTGACGTACGACCATTGTGCTTTCCCTGTGACCACAACATCTCCCACGTTGCCTCCAAACTTCCTCATTTCCGGAAATTATAAACATAGTAAAGCCTGTATGCACTTGCCTTGTTTTTTCATTCTCTCCTTTCACCCTTTGTCTTCATTATCGATGTCTTCTCCCCCGCCGTGATGCCTCCCCCTCCATTGCGTTCCCCTACTTGTATTCCCAAGTCTGCTGCCAGCAGTATCACTCACGTACACAATTATGTTTGTGGAACAGCCCTTGTACATCATGAATCCTTGTAGGTTCCCTTGAAATCCCGGAAAAGGCTGGAATTCTTGGGGATCCAAAAATTTGGGTGGGTTCAAAGTTTAAACGGGTGGCCCTTTCTTCCAATTCCTTTCATCCCCCAAAAAAAGTGTGTGCTTGGACGTGGGAATTTGAAAGGGATTGTCCTCCCCTGGAAAATCCTCCTCAACTTTTAATTAGCTTCCAAGTACAGGAGAAACAACGGGGAAGTTTGGGAGGTGGAATGTAAATATTAGGGTTTATTTACCGCGTCACGCGTCTTCTTCCATGTCCACTCGCATTTCTATCTTGCTTCCTCCCTTTATTTATGTACAAAAGCCTGTGTCTGTGTCTTACCTATTCATTTTACATACTTGCTTATCTGAGCATTCCCCCGTGTATCTTATAAGGTCAGAAGTAAGGATGATTTAGATAAAACCCGAGTACTTCCATCTCCTCTTAATTCCACCCCCTTGTACTATCATTCTCCATTTCTTCTCATTCTTTTTTCTTCTCTTCCCCTTTCTGTCCTCTTCCCATTTGTTTACGTACATGTTCATGGACATCCTTTTTCCTTCACTGGAATCATAACAACAGTCATTTTGTACAGTCCTTCCCCCCTCAGAAAGGGGGGGAAAATATGACAGGAAGCAGTGTTTTTGTTACAATGCTACTTTGTGGTGTAAATAAGAAACACAAAAATAAGTATGTATGTCTTTCCACATAATAAAGGGGGGAAGAGTTGGCCATATCATAAATCTTCATGTTATTATTCTATGACTTGGTAGGTGCATCAAACACAAAGAGCAAACGAGAGGGAGAAATGGGGGGGGGAATGTGGAAGAGAAAGAGACAGAGAGCGGGGAAAGAAATCCCACAATAATTTTCTGGTTGTAAAAAGAAAAGCCAACCTCAAAGGGTTCCCCCCCCCCAATGCATGTCAACCTTGTGCATGTGTTTGGATACACACAAACATGGATATATATGGACATCACTCTGAGAAAATAGTAGTAAATTCAGGACGCCTCATTGTCCGGGATATCAGGCTGTATGAGAAAAGTCATTACGGAACCACTCATTCCGCTTGGATTTCAGACCCAAGGCCTCAAGCCTCTCCCAAGCCTCTTCTTGACAACTAATGCAACCTGGCATCATGTACGTGGTTATGCATATGCACGTACATGAATATACATACTAACAAACCATCCAAGTCTACTTTCACACAATGCATGGCCTATTATCCCTCTCAGCTCTCACTCTTTCCTTCCATGTTTCAATACTTTATACATTTTCACTCCCTCTTTCATCTCCACACTTTTCTTCCTTTCCCTTTCTTCGTGACTCCCAAGTTTTTCCCTTTATGTTTTCTCTTCACTTTCTCCTACTTTATTTTCTCTTGGTTTGACTTTCTCTTCCTCGCTCTTCCTTTTTTACACGCCTTCTCTCTGACCTTCCGTTTCTGATTCTCAATCGCACACCATATCTCAGTGACTCGGCTTCTTTCTCACGCTCTCTCCCTTTATTCATCCATTTCTCCCTCTCCGGACATATCTATCCCTCAAATTGTCCCATTTCCCGTGCAACATCTATTGCTTAGTTTCTCTTTAAGTGGTTTATTCTTACTGTGTCACTCCGGATTACCTTCTGTGCCGGGTTCTTTTCTCAGTCTCTCTAAATTTAATTGCTCTCTGCATCCCTCTGCTTTCTCTGTGTCCCTATGAATTCTTTTCTCTATCTGCTGATCCGTCTATTTTGTTTATGTCTCTCTGGTTTGCTTTCTCCATTTTTATCAACATATTTTCTATTCTGCTTGCTCTTTTCCTTTCCCATTTTTGTCATCATCCCTCGTCCCTCTTTCTGCATATATCTATAGGTCTTCCTAAATTGTCTCTCCCCATCCTCTCCCGTCCCGATTTTATATTTTGATCCTCGCTTTTCCTGGTAAGTAGCTTCTCCCTGGCATCTCTCCCGTCTCTTGAGAGCACTTTCTATTTCCTCATCTCTAATAGTCTGTCTCCATCCAAAAAAAAAGCGTCCGTGTCTTTCACTGTATCTCTATTTCACATTTTCTCTGTGGCCAGCATGTTCCTCTCACCAGTTACTAAACGTGGTAGAAAACTTTACAGTATTTCCAACTCTCTCTCTCTCGCACACACAACTTTATTCTACGTACCTATATCGGTTTATGGTATACGTGCAATTTGGAAGAGTGAAACTTTAAGTATGACTTCCCTCTTATGTGTACGTGGTTTGCCAGAGAAAGAGAGGAGGAGAAAGTGCTTGGGAGAGAGAGAGAGAGAAAGCGTGAGAAGAAATGGAAGGAGAAAGAGGTAGTGAGAGAAAGGACTGAGAGTTCACTCGAAAAAAAAATACGTGGACCTAAAAGCGTACAACTAAAATACTTAGTCTACTTCCCTAGAAACAGCGGAAAGAGTAAGACCCAACCTACACTTACAGGATACTTTCCAAGTCTTTCGAATGCATAATATTTTGAGAAGGAGAGAGAGAGAGCGATAGGGTGAGAGTGAAAGAGATGGAGAGAGAGAGGGAGAGATGGAGAGAGAGAGCGAGAGAGACAGGAGGTGGGATAAGAGCCCAGCCCCCGATTTTCGATAACTGATGGAGAAGAGAATGGTTTAAGAGGATGTTAAGTGCCAAATATGCCCTAGACGGAGACAAGAAAGGAAAGTACATCTTCACTTTTATATTTTTTTGGAAGGAAAAAGCTGTTGCATTCATGCGACGGAAAGCTAGGTGAAGATAGTGGCATGTGTGTTGTGGCAACATCAGAGATACTGCAGTGGCAGTTGTAGCATACATATTAGTAGCTGTGAACTTTTAGCGTGATACCGATATGATTGTTTCTTTCCAGCCCAAATATTATTGTATTAAATCCTTTCATTCCTGCTTTACCCTACTTTTTCCCTACCGTTTTCTCTCTCTCTCTCGTTTCCTGTCTTGGCATGTCGATCTGTTTCTTCAAACCTATTTTTCTCTCACTCAGTTCTCTGCATGTGAATTCTTTTTTTTTTTCAATTCCATCCCTTGCCCCCCACCACAGTCGTCTTTTCTCTCCAAAGAAGACAATTCCTTATTTCCCATACTCCAATTTCCCTTGTCTTCACCAGAGTCACCAGGCACGGAGTACAAACAATATAGGAGGAAGCGAGTGGAGGGGAGAAGAGTGAAAAAAATTGTATACAACAAAGGATGAAAAAAAAATTAAGAATGAGTTGAGAAGAACAGGGACAGTAATTCCTCTGGCGGTTCACTGCTTCTGCTCAGAAGCTAGAAATCCGTTCCAGAAATGTGGACAGATTTTTTGGTACAAGAAGTACATAGATAGTAGTAGAGGAGCATTGTAATGACGCCAATGCTAGTAGTGACTGAGTACATACTCGCCACTGTCGTAGATTTTTTTTTTGTTTCACTTTTCCTATATTAAGAGTGAAACCTGGGAAATGGTCTGTCAAATCATGTGAGGGATCTTAAAAAAATCTTGATTGAGTGAGCAAAATGGGGGACGAAAAAAGATGTGCCACACGTGTCTGTATGTATCCAATGAAATAAAAATCTGTTTGAAGATGCAGCAGTGACGACAACTTGTTTGAAAGGAAGAGAGAGAGAAAGAGGGAGGAACAGAGAAAATATTTGTGTAATAATAATGACGAATTCTAGTGAAAGGAAAAAAATTGTTTACCTACATTTTTCGGTCACTCCTCACATACATGTACGTAAGTATGTAATACTCCTGACTCAACCGGAATTCCATTGGGAAGTGAAATGCTGATGATGATGGCGATACTTTCCGTGCTCATGCACTGGACGATTTATTCAAATTCTCCTCCCTCGTCATTATCCCCCCGTATATAAGGTCTTTTCTCCTCCTCCTCTTCCTCCTCTTTTTTCATATATCCTCCCACTGGGAATTGAATCCAGCCTATTTATTATATAGGGAAAGAAAAAGAAGGAGAAAAGGGGGGGAACCTTAATAAATCCTTTGAGGGAGAGAAATCTGTCAATGGTGGTGCTGGAAGACCTCAGTTGCTAAGATGCTTTTACAAGCAATTTTTTTGTCAGGCTCCAACAAACCTGAGAGAGCTAGGCATATCTGGCTTTTATACACATGGCTGTGTGTACACTTTTGGATCCCTTTCATCCCCGTACTTTTACTCGATTCCTAGTGACACTGAACCTTTCATTAGGTAAGTGTGTTAAGGGTAGCCTTTTATCCATTCAGAAAAGCTGGTGGTAGTATATAGTAGTAGATTTATGTTGGCGGTAAAAAATGAAGTAGGATTCCCTTTTCTCAAATCCACATTCTTCCTTTTCAACCACTATACTATTTCGGGGAATGTGGTTAGCGTGGCTATTGAAAGCCAACATGTGTGTGTGTACATATAGAATTACATAAGTGTGTAACATGGTGATTGTGTACCCACATAATAAACATACCAGGAAGAAAATAAACCTCTCCAACCTTAATTTAATCCCCCTCTCCCTCGTACTTTCTTTCCGCTTCCCCGCAAACTAATTTCTTTTCCAACACTCACAACCCTCCCAGGATATGCAGATTAAAGAGAGAGGAAAGTGGTCTTCTTTATTTAAATGTAATTTGGAAATGCCACTTCCGTGCAAATTACGGGGATGATTGGAATCAATAAGTGTCAAGGGATTATCTTCATTTGAACCAAAATTTCTTTCTCTCATGCCTGTCTCTCTCTCTCTCTCTCTCTAATCCACTGTGTTCGTAAGGTTGACGAGGATACTCTTTTGTTAATAAAACCCCAGCAGTTTGAAAGAAGGAAGTTTCCCGTAAAATGGGAAGAGTTTTGCACATTTTACAGTTAACAAAAATGAGCCTTTGTTTTCTCAAACCAACAAACTCAATCTTGCAGGGTTATGATCCGACATGCCCGTCTTTCTCCGTCCTGTCCTGGGAAAGTTCCATGTACTTCCTCATACACAATTGCTTGCTCTCTCTCTCTCTCTCTCTCTCAAGTTCCCCGGTGAAAAAGACGGCTATTAAAGGAAAACACGCTGAATATGAAATCCAGCCCCGAGTCAATTTCCCACACTTCCCCTCTTTCTCCACATCCTTCTCATGACTATCGGATTAAACCAAATTAAAATCCTATAGTCGTATAAATGCACAGATACCCTTTTACACTCCTTCCCCTTGCATTTATTCACACATGACTGAAACTCCGCCACTAGGGCAATTGAAGAACGTCAATCGATTTAGCCATAGTTTTTCAGTAGCTCTGAATGCTCATACTTTTTCCATTCCCTTATTTTTATGAGCTACCTTGAATCCTTGGTTTACTTTTCGATAGCAACACTAAACTTGAAATTGCCGTATATATCTTTCTCTCGGGCTCATTGTTAATCCACTCAAAACAAACGAGTGTTTATCAAGTATACCTACATACATATGTACGTACATAGGCAGGTACCATTCTTTCCCAGTTGTTTTTTTTACAAATACGAAATCCATGGCATTTACACCCACCCAAAAAATACCTCAGTGCATTCTCATTATGTCCATTTAGGAGTGCAACTAACGGTGCAGGTTTCCATGGGTATACATCTCAACTGACGTTGTAGTCCGTTTGGCCCATAGAAAAAGAACATCTGTAATGGAGGAAGGAGGTGAAATTTAATAGAGAGGTAAGATGAATTGATTGCATGCACGCGTGAGTCTCGCTTCCAAATCGGCTAATTCCACGGAACGAGGCTAAATGAGGTCTTAGCAGCCGTTGGGAAGGAGAGAAGGTAAAAAAAAATGAGAATTATAAAAGTCATAAAGGAAATTATCAAGATACGACGTAGTACCACTTGATCCTTCTGGATCGTTATTGATTTGTAAGTAAAAAGACTCGCCTCGGTGTAAGGAGTTACCACCGTTAAATTACTCTCTCACTCCCTCTCTCTCTCTCTCTCTTTCTCTCCGACGTCCTCCTCCTCCTTCACCACTACCACCACTACTTTTACTACTAGTAAGATTGCCACAACCTCTTCACTAACACCATTTCCCCTCACCCTACTTTTCCCCCACTATGTACCAACTTCTTGTAGTGATAGCATTACAACCAGACTGGCAGAAACTGGGCTGAGGCAATGGATTCCCCAAGAAAGATATGGATGGCAAGCAAATTTATCAACGGGAACATTTGCAGTATGTAAATATGCAGGAGGAGAAGGCTTAAATCTATCTACATATGTATGCACAACAACCGAGGAGAGCTGGATAGGAAGAGCGTAGTGGAACGTGAGGCAGTCAGAGAAAGAAGGAGAGAGAGAGAGAGAGAAGCAACGTGTTACATGACAATATACGGGTGAAAGGAAGATGGGCGTTCGGAAGGATGAAGAAGTGGAGGAAAGGCAAAGGCTATATTTTCACAAGGAGATAGAATAAGGGAAACTCGGAGATTTACTAAGGCACAACGAGACAGCCAATTCTGGGGAAGTTGAGATACGGATAGTCACAAAAGAAAGTAAAATTTCAAACTAAGGAGAAAGAAGAAAAACTGAATGGATTGGAATAGATGAACAGATGCAGTGAGGCAAATGGAGGATTGGTCCTAAATTAAAAATATAACAGAAAAAACATGGTCAAAACAAGAGGAATCCAAATGAAAGACAATGGAAATGGACATAACGGGAATTTAAGTGATATGGGTTGTAAGACAAAGAGGAAGAGGGGAGGGAGAAAGGGAGATTTAAAAAAAGATTAACAAACCAGAAAAAAGCGAGAGATTACGACAGACTAAGAAAAACAGGTAATCAGAGACAATGAAGGAGAGAGAGAGGGCAAAAACGCTATACAAGGTATGAATGAGAAAGGGTAATAGAGAGGAAAAAAAACAACATGAATTAGAGAAGTGAAGAGAGATATACGGAAAAAGAGAGACAGAGTGAACGTCAGTGGAAAAAATAAAAATACAGTAGCAGTAGCGGGTAAAACAAAGGAAGACACATAAAGAGAAAGTGTAGAAGATAAGAAAAGGAGTTCGAGTGACACAGGGAGAACCAGATGATCGACAGGGAGAGCAAAAGAGGTAGGAAAAATGAGACAGGGTAATGGAGAGAAAAGGAGAGAGAAAGGACAAATGAGACAAAACAGAGGGTTGGTGATTGATGAAAGAAAAATGGAAAGAGAGTGAGTGATAAAGAGAAGGGAAGAGAGCGTGAGTGATGAAGAAAAAGGAAGAGAGACAGCGTGATAAGGAGACGAGGAGAGAGAATGAAAGAGGGAAAGCCTGCGTGATGAGGAGAAAGAATGCATAACCACAAGAAAGCTGGAAGCCATGAAATACGAATGGAGACATCCATTGTAAAAAAAAAAAAATAAGGAAGAACTGCTCGGAGAAAGTATTCATTCAAAACGAGAGAGTATATTGCATTACAGTTCGAGGGGAGAAAGGAAAGAGAAAGCCAGAAAGACAGAGGAGAAAGACAGTTGAGTAAGCAACATGCGGGAAGGAAAGGAGGAATGTATATATCTATGTAGTGTGCGATACTGATCTAAAAAGTATTTCCTTGTAAATGTGTATGATCCAAAGCAAGAACAAGGGGAAGGAACAGAAAAGAGTGTAAATGGAAGACTAGTAGGAGAGCAGAAAACAAAACCCTTGTCTTCCCTCCTCATCCCATTCCGGAAAATTCTTATAAATGCATACGGAGATAAATCTTACAAGTATATATAAAACAGTGTGTAAATCCCTAATATAAAGGTTGATACCGGGTTGATCGTCTCTACTTTGCACGCTCTCTCCCTCTCTACCTCTCCCTTTCACTTACACAATAACATTCTCCAGTGAATTCTGAGGGAAGAAGACGAAAAAGAAGAAGACAGGGAAGTGTTAGAAGGTCGAGCCGTGGAAAGAGCGGGTGGCAGCAGCATGTACGCCATGAATGCTGCCTATACACTAACAGATACACCCAAGCGGTTGTCACTAAAACACGGGAAAGCTGGGGAGAAAGTGAGATTGTCTTATAACAGGGCAAAATGAAAAACAAAGGACAAGACAACAAAAATAGAAATGAAAGCGAGAGATGGTTCAAAAAGTAAAAATCTTAAATGCCATTGACAGCGCCAGAGAAGAGCATAAAGAGACGTTAGACATCAAGCAAGGGGGCGAGAGAATAAGTATGATGGAAGTGAAAGAATTGAAGAAGCCAAAAAAAGAATGTCCATTTGATACATAGTTGTCCCAAGAAGATGAGTTGGATGCAAAGACAATTCATGGATAGAAAGATATGGGAAATGAGAAAGAAAGAAATAGTTGAAGAGGACAGGTGGAAGAGAGAGCGAGAGAGAGAGAGAGGATAGAGGAGCACAAAGAGAGTGACAAAGAAAAGATAGGACAAGGAATTAAGCGATTAATGGGAGAAAGATTAAGGAGAGAGACAGAAACAAGTGCGATAGAGGAGAGGCTGATTCGTGGTCACCACTAATACACTAGAGGTAAACAAACACAGCTGGGAGAGGAATTGAGAACAAGACGAGACAGAGACACAGAAAGAGAGAGAGAAACAAGGAAACAGAAGGGCCGAGAGAGAAAAAACAGACAGAAAGAAAAAAGAAACGAGCATTGTGAAGATGATACAAAAAGCATGGTGAGAGCAGGAAGAGAGACGAGAGTGAAAGTGAGAAGGAAGAGAGAGATAGAGCAAAAGAAAGCCAGAGACAAAGTGAGAGAAGGAAGCGAGAGACAAAGTGAGAGAAGGAAAAGAAAGACAAAGTGAGGGAAGGCAGAGTGACAAAGTGAGAGAAGGAAGAGAGACAAAGTGAGAGAAGGAATATAGAGAAAAGAATGTTTGAAACAGAGAGAAGAAATAAAACGTAAAAGAGAGAAGAGAGAGAAAGAGAAAGAAGAGAAAGAGAGAAGAGAGAGAGAGGAACACAGAAAGCAGACAGAGAGAGCAGAGAAGCAGAAGCAGAGAGAGCAGAGATAGAGAGGCAGAGAGAGACAGAAAGAGAGAAAGAGATAGCGAGAGAGACATGAAGAGAGAGAGGCAGAGAGAGGCGTAAAGAGAGAGAGATAGAGAGAGACATAAAGAGAGAGAGAGAGAGAGAGAGAAAGGCGTAAAGAGAGAGATAGAGAAAGAGATACAGAGAGAGATAGAGAAAGAGATACAGAGAGAGATAGAGAAAGAGATACAGAGAGAGACATAAAGAGAGAGAGGCAGAGAGAGACATAAAGAGAGAGAGGCAGAGAGAGGCATTAACAGAGAAAGAGAGTGACCTAAAGAGGGAAAGAGGGGAAGAGAGAGAGAAAGAGAGAGAGAGACAAAGAGAGGTAGAGAGAGAGAAAGAGAGAGAGAGAGACAAAGAGAGGTAGAGAGAGAAAGAGATAGAGAGAGACAAAGAGAGGTAGAGAGAGAAAGAGATAGAGA
>JAQGBT010006928.1:0-11711 GCA_034698585.1 Disparrhopalites patrizii | reverse complement strand
TTAGTATGACGTCTATGTTGGTAGTTCGTTCTTCGATTTCCTTTAATTTGCTTTCAGTAATAGATGACGCATTTGTGCAAAAGAGAGATGGGAGGACATAATCGTATGTGTGATTCTTTGGAAATTGTTGGGATTGTTCATTTGTTCGTTGATGAACGCTGCCATTAGAAAGTTGCTGATATTTTTAGGTTGAGGATTTTTGTCTGAAGTTTTTTTTTCCTTGGACGCCGAAATCTTCTGACTTTCTTTCTTGATCTGCTCCTGTGATTGTAATCCATATTGCTTGTAAAAGATACAACATGATTTAGGAGGATGACCAGTGATTTCAGGTATTTCATATATACTAGACATTTGGTGGCTTGTTGACTAGAGGAGTTAATGAAGGTATAATTGTGAAAGTGACTTAGCCTGTTAGTTAGGCATTTACTGGTTTCATCATTATGGCGCTTCATAATGATCCGTGACGAGAACCATTCTGTCCCCAGCAAAGCGTTTCCCGGTGAGAATTTGGTGAGAAAGTCATGTCAATCTTCAATTGGAGTAAACCGAGCGTGGTTGAAGGAATTATGGATGAGTAAGTAACGTGACGGAAGAAAAGAGGCGCCAACTGTTTTAGACACTTTTGATAATTTCCTGGGTAAATTGTAATGATTTACTTGGGAAAAATAAGAATTTATAGGAGGCACACATCAACAGCGACTGAGGCCACCGGACGCGCGCGAGATAAATGAGTAGTGTTGTAGTGTTTAGACGTATACTTGCATATACATACACACACCCTTTCCACAGTATATATGCTGCTCCATCCACTCATAATGGGAGTGTACCCTATTCACCTTTCCCATGCTGTAATAGGACACTGGTACTCGATTTCTGTGAGGAATATGAAATATTCATTGAGACAGAAGTGATAGGCTCCTAGTCGCGCCTACTCGATTCCCTTCTCTGAGAAATACAATATTCATTGGAACTCGGAAGTGAGAGGACACTCGTCGGACTGTCTAACAATGTATTTCCGAAAATTCCGTTTTGCCTGCATTTTTGCAGCCGTATTGTTTGCGACTGTGACGGCTTCCCCCGCTTATTTCACCCAGAAGTACACAGTCACACCAACGGAAACGTCAAATTCAGCAGCATATGTTGTGAAGGTATGCATTCATCAATTGTCTTCAATAATTTACTTAATACATAATTGCCTTATATAATGCTTTTGTTAGAGGAAAAATTGTATTTAAGGGTCCACCTGCAAAATTTCATCTTGTCTAATTCCTTTTATTATCCTTTTCAAGCACTAAAATGTGTTTATGTTTATGTAGCATCCGGAAATTATTCCGTATGACAACACTGCGAGGCTGGTGTTTCAAATACCACATGATCTTACACGGAACCCAGGAAGACTGGATTTGGAAAGAAATTCGACAAACGAGCTCATACAGCTAATCGTTTAAAAAATTGATGAACTGAATGATGAGTTTTCCGAATATGTCGCAGGCCTTAAAACAAGTAACAGAACAAAGCGAAGCGCTGGTTCAGTTGCTGGTGTTGTGCTTGGATTAGGAGTCATCGGCAGTGAAATCTATGGACAGTACAGAACGAGTCAACTATCACACAGAGTTGCAGCTACCGAGCAGGAAATGAAAGCCAACCTAAATAAGGTAATACTTTATTATGGATATTATTTGATACATTAGGAAGAAAATAGGTAAAAGTACCCAATATAAGGTTATTATTTGTCAACATAATAGTTGTTATATCGTAGTAATACATTATTCAGTACATGTTCATTTATACACTAGCACAATTTAATAATGGTATATTGAAAACATTTGATGCAAAACGTAAACCCAAGATAAGTCGTTTGGATGGTTGAAATGATAATCGCTGATTGGTTCTATCTTACAACCTTTTTTCAGATTAAAGCTGCACTGGAAGAAGATCGAAAGGATTTTTTGCTTTTCGAGCACGTTGTTAATACGTACACGCAAAATGTAAGTTCTTTAATAGGAAGAGCAATTCAAGCATCATCGGAGTCAGAGGTCGTAAATCTGTTTGCAATTGGAAGCAGCCTACGCAAAATTTCAGCAAGGCATAGATGCTTGTATTCATGGGTTAGTTCCGTTCAGATTAATTAGTATCACTAATCTGCGTCAGCAGTTACAGAACATGGCGGGTAACTTGACATTGTACGGGAACGAGTTGGCTGTTAGTCCGGAAAATATTTATTTACTTGAAAAGGTACAAATGTGTGACTGTGTAATCACTGAAGCATACCTGTATGTATTGGTTAGCGTCCCAGTACGTAAACACAAGTTGGTTATAGCCGAAATTGTTCCCATTCCGTTTTCTTTCCATGAAAAAGTTTGCTCCATTGCTCCTTCAAGATCTTTAACAACTGCAGTGTCCGGAGACAGAATCTACGTGTACAGTGACAACATGGCAGGTTACTGTAATGTTCATGAGGACAAGATATGTTATGTGCCCGATTTTATCCGCCCTTCAGTTCCCACTGTCTCCTGTTTGAGTAGTATTTATCATGGGTCCTCTATTGACCACATGCATGAGTCATGTAAGTTTGAATGTTCCGATGAAAAAGAGCTGCAAATATTTCAGATAGAAAGAACAAGGTAATTGCTACTAATGTGAAAATGTTGCAAGTAATATGCCCGGACTTACGCACTCACTTCAAAGTTATATCGGTAGGTACGTTAGAAGTTTTGATTAAGTGCAATTGCACATACGAGTTTGACGGCTTACCTATTGACAGCACGGGTGTGTGTATGCAAAATCATTTTCAGCAGGAAGATGTGGTACTGGTTGTGCCGAACTTTTGGCCGAATGCGTCCATAATAGCAGATATTGAGAATAACACGTGAATGCTAAATGTACCGTACATAAATATGACTACAAATTTTACAGAAATTCAGCCCTTTGATGGCAGTCTTGTGTACCATGACACTTGGATTATGATTTTATCTGTAATACTAATTGTTGTACTTATATTTGCTATTATTGCAATTGGGTGTTATTGTAAGTATAAGTGAATGAAACTGAAAATATTCTCAAAACTACAATAGCATTCTCGTACAGCATTCATTTGCAACCATCTATATGCTATTACCCATGACAACGTCAATATTAATGTTGAATTGGATGTTGAACTATGAAATGGTATTCATGCCGGAAAAAACAATATATTTGCATCTCTGGTGTTTGTGATTGCATTTGATTTTACTTCCTTGCATCGAGGCGCGGCTGTTAAAATGTCTGCTCGGTTCTGAGTTCTGGCTTATGAATTGTTTTGCATATTATTATCAAATTTTGCTAAGACACTCTAGATTTCTCCGCGATTCAGGCACGTATTAAAACCTACAATCAAAAGTAAATAATTTTACCAGAAGTAAAACACTGTTTTTTAATATCGCCTATAAAACTAATAGATATATGTCTGTAATCCCAATTGCAACGAAGTCAGTCATTTATGAATGATTAGACCAAAAGCATGTTAATAACCCAAGAAAGCATTCCAAACAAACCTAAGATTAATGTGCCGTCTGTTATCTTCATTACAACTCTGTAGTATTTAGGACACTTTTAATGAGTTGTAAATATGTATGCAAAGAATGACGAATAAAACATTATTATTATTAAGTGCATGTACATGTACAGCTCTTGTTTCTGAAATTGCATGTGTGCTCATTTCCTTGCACCGAGGCGCGGTTAATCAAATGCCTGCTCGTTTCAGGCACATTTTGCATTTGCATGAGTGGTTATATGAAGGTTTTATTGAAAATAAATTGTTATATTTGACAGAGGAACATTCGTAGAGTTTAATACTAAATTAAGTCTTAAAATTCACTCACAGTTGTGAACTTGAGAATTGAAACAATATGAAGAGTAGAAAAAGCTTTTAGGATAAAATATCCTTAAAATGCAATTATTTTTTGTTGTTAAACTATATACATCTGTATATCCTAATTTGTAATTACAATGATTAAATGAGATTATTCATAATCTCGCTATAGTATATGGTACTATTACAGATTTCCCCTCACACTGAACCCTTTTCTCTTGCGGCACATGCTCACAATATTTTCAAGAATGCTGGACATCGGGGCGAAGGAGAAGCTCAGAGAATAAGTACCAAAGCATGTAGTTTTTTACTAAAAATAAATGTTATCTTCCGACAAAGCATGATTTGGTTAGGATAGTCTGTATCATACAGACAACATCGGTTAAATTCCAACAATTACAGTGACTTGTACAACCAAAAAAATCATTTTACTACTCTTCGGAATTGAACTGTTGAGATTTACATGTTAAATTAGGTTACCGTTTTTTTTAATCCAAGTTGAGTCTCATTTAATACAACTTTTCAGTGTAAAAGTCAGACCCAAATCCAAAACTGAGATTCAATTCAGACCAAATAACCTCATAAAATTAATCACTATACTACAAACAATTCAATATTACATACCTACGTTCATGGCTTTTTTGTGACTAAAACTTAATTCTATTTGTCTATTACAAACAATAATTTCCCATTTTAAACCTAAACTTTTGGTAGCAAAAGTGAGACTCAAAAATTGAACTTAAACCGACGACGAGATGGCCAAAATACTTTAGTTCCAAATACTATAATTACAAAATACAAATACATTCGATGGCTTTAATTACAAAATACAATTGTGTTTTATGTCGAACCCAAAATACAAATTACAAAATGCACCAATAGCTAGTAATATATTTTAATACGCATTTTAATTATAAAACACAAATAATTTCATTTAAAATACGTATTTCAAATACAAAATTCAAGCATAAGTGTATTTAAAATACGTATCATACATATACGTTCATTTGTATTTCAAATTACAAATTCTATTTTGCCTTATTGCACGTTTTTCCAAAATACAGCAAACTACTCCCAAAAAACTCGTGAATTTAAATATAAATTACATGTAGGAAATATCTGTATTTGAAAATACAATTACAAAATCTTAAATACGTATTTCAAATGCATGTATTTTAAATACAATGTATTTTCGCCATTTCCAGGACCTACAAACCTTTCAGTGGTACACATAAGTATGAGTTCAACCTCTGAAAATTCTGGCATTGACCTGTAATAAGCTCAGAGAGTTGAATCGACTCAGAAGGTATAAAAAAATCAGATTATCACATGTAACTGTTAATTGACAATGCATCCATTAATTGCTTTCCAAAAAGAAATTCCGACGCTCTTTCAGACAGTCAGTTTTGATTCTTAAACGACGATTGTATGTATATACACTATCTTAAATTGTTAAATGATTAATTTGTTTCTTAAATAAGGTTCAATCAATTTTAGAACCAAACATTTCATACAATACTTTGCATGATTAGAAAAAAATTACTTCGTTTAAGTACTTCATTTTTCAAGAGAAAAACGCCAGCGCTTTTCTAGCTGCAAAAGCGGGCGTAGCTTCCGATAGCTTGACTAGTTCATCCGGCATTTGAAGTCATGAGTGGAAAACTCGTTTCAGACGTCGTTGTGTGACACGGTGAACGGCTTCCTGATGCTGTCTCATGCCCCTGATTTCCGCCGTCCGCAGTCCACATTCCAAGGGACAGAAATATTACATCTCCCGTCTCCTCATCCTCACTCGAACCTGGAATTCGGGGGGAACGTCCAGACTGATTCCCTCACCTTTCCTCCTACGAGGCTTGGAATAAATAATCTCCATCGGTTGACTGTGGAGACGCCTCAGACACACGACGAACTGTATTTCATCCAGAGTCGGATCCATATTTTCAGTGCCTGGACAAGCCCCTGTGGAATCCGCAGGTTCTTCAATGAGCAGACTGGCCGCCATTGTCCCAGGAACGGACGGTGGGCCATTATCATGACCTTTACAATTGGAGGAAGGTCGGAGAGGAGGATTTTGGAACCATTTGTGACGGTATTGCCGGACCTTCTTTCGGAAGAAGACGGTCATCCTTTTGGGACGTTTTCCCGGACGTCGTTTTAAATATTTACAGCATGACTCCCGATAACGGATGTAGCACACCCCCGTGTCTTCCCAACCGGAGTAGTGCTTGATTAAATTGGAACGGGAGGGGAAGGGCTTGTGACAGAAGGAGCAAAATATTTCGGAGGAATCCGGGTCGTCCGACAATACAGATAAGGTCGTGGTCGTGCCACAGCCTTCCGTGGACACCTCCGAATTGTGGCTGCTGGGGAGGAGGGCTGGGGCGGCTCCAAATCATGTTCTTCCGGGTTGGTCAGGACATCCCCACCAACTGATGTCTTCAGGGGGAGATTTTTACATCCGGACTCCAGAACTTCCCTGGAATGAGAGCAATTAAAAGAGTTTTTACGTTTCAGTAACAATATTTTTGTCTTGCCATCCGTTTTGCTCATGGGTATTAGATCTTGGTCCGACCAACGTTAGCCAAGTTATACCGATGTCTCTGTGGGAAGTTCGGGAGTCTTTGATTTTCACCGTAAAATTTCGCGACTCTTGTACCGCAAAATCTCACGGTTCTTGCATCAAAACCACGTCTCCTGTGCTACATTTCAGGGTTCTTGCATTGCAAAATTTCAAGCTTCTTGCCATGCAAAATTTAAAGGCACTTGTACCGCAAAATGTCACGGTTCGTGCATCTCAAAACACGGCTCCAGTGCCGCATTTCATGGTTCTTGCAATGCAAAATTTAACGGCTCTTGTGCCGAAAAATTTCGCGGCAGAATTCAACGGTTTCACTTGGCGTGAAGAAGTCGGCAAAACGTGACTTATTTTGGTCGAAGCAAAGCGAATATTTTCCCCAAATTCCCTAATAAAATTCTGCACGGATGGAATGTTTGTTGTTTGTACTATTCTCTAGCATTGTTGGGCCACGTAATGTTTCTTGGGACCCTGTAAAAGCGTGATTCTTTTTGCAATGCAAAATATGACCGCAAAATTAAATAAAAATCCGTGCTAGTAAGTTTTTTTTATAAATTTCAGTCGCACTTGCCGTTGCCCGGTGCATGTCTTAAGCACTTCCGCTACCAACTTTGGTACCACATTGTCTATAATTGAATTCTGATTACAAAACCGAGGACATTTTCCATCCAAAAACCATTGCTTTTTTTACCTCCAATTGCGCTCGTACACTGGACACTGGTAATTCTCTTGACCTTCCCCTCCTCCCAAAACCTGGGATTTCTTCTGGTTCTCTCGGGAACTTCTCATTTGATCCTGCGGATATCTCGTCCTGAGAGGCTCCACCTTTCCCCGCTCACAAAAGTCCTCGTAAGAGCTGCTGCGGACGAAATTCCTTCACGCTCTTCGTCCAGTGGTCCGAAGATGATGGCTTTCTGGATCTTGATCCGGCTGGTTTTTGGTCATTCGCGAGGCCCTTTGACCCCTTCTTCTCTTCGGAGGGCCTCTTCCTCTGGGACCTTACACGTCGTACGGGGAGGGGGACCATTTTATTTGGGGCAGGGACAATTCCAGGAATGGAAAGGCCGTCTCCAGGCCATGACCTGGAAGTTGTCCAATGAGATTGACTGGATGGAGGATGTTCCAGTGACGATTGTTGAGTCGCTGGAGATAACACAGGAATGACTGTCGCTGGAGATAACACAGGAATGACTGTCGCTGGAGATAACACAGGAATGACTGTTGCTGGAGACGCAGTATTCGGCACATGAATTACTGTTGTTGGAGACGCAGTATTCTGCACATGAATTACTGGAGAAATATGTGGCACAGGAATGGATGTATCTGGAGAAGCTGGAGTGAATTGAGGAGCCTCATTGGTGGATGATTTAATCGGAGGAAGCACCTCATCGTCCTCCACAATCTCCTCCGTCCTGATTGGGGAATCTAGGTCGTCCTCACAGCCATGATCGAAGGACGTGCAAAGACCGCACTTATGACAGAGGATGATCTCTTCCTGGGCAAAATCCTGGAAGGTGTCAGTCTCTTCCCACTTGCCTAGAGGTTCATCCAAGGATGAGATTATCTCCTCTGCTATCACCGAGGGAACAATTTTAGGAGGCCGTCCTCTCCTCCTCTTCGGAGGCTCCTTTTGGGATGATCCTTTTGCTGTTCCCTCCATCCTTTCTCCCCGGAGTAACTCCATTACTTTGGGATGTCGGCTCTCCATGTGTTCCCTCATGGAGGGCTTGCTGGAGGAGGAGAAGAGGCCGTAGATGCAGTCAAAGATGCTGTTGGGGATGACACCAAAGCAATTGACCTGGAAATGTTATTGGAGCGTGTGGGGCGTCTTGAAGGTGGCCTCGCACCGGGTGCATTGGAATGGCTTTTCCACGTAATTGAGGAGGAGATCTAGATCACCTTTGGACGGTGATTCCCGCAAGTTCGGAAATGAGCCTGGGCTTCCCGTCCCCACGTGGAGAAGGTCAAAGGGCAGGTGGGACAGTGGTGGATTTCTTGGATGATGATCTACCGAGGTTCAGATTGACTCTTGTTACTCCTCACCATTGTTGGGACTCAAGGCTGAATTGGACTGATATCAATCACCATGTAAGTGAGGGTATTTTGTAGCCCACAATCCAAATTACCTGTACATATTAAGATATAGAATAAAAATGTATACATTATCTTTTTAAACCAAATTGTAAACGGGCGTAATAGGCGGAATTACTTAGTATAATTAGTGGGAATTAAGTAAAACGGAATGTAAAAATGGATAGAGAGGACAAAATTCGTTAACATCAATAATTATATGTGCTTTGGTTTTTTGTATAAATAATTACAATAATTTTGCGAAGGGGAAAAAATTCCGCGAAAGCAGACTATCAATACTATATAAATCACGGAAAGAAGTGGATTGAGTATTATAAATGTACCTACTGGTAATGTAGCAACAAATCCAGGTTTTACAGGTCAAAGCCGGGTGAAATCCATTGCACTAAATAGGATTACCAAATTTCCATTATTAACACTATTTCTTCGTAATATAATTACGCAGAAAAAAACGTACCAAACCAACACCTCAATGATGGCGCTTTGGCCCGCAAAAACGAATAATATCATGTAAGGGACGAGGGATTCAAAATTTTGGGTGCATATAGACAAATACAGTGGAGTCTCTCTATAGCAAGTCTCTTTATAATAACATTTCTCTGTAACAGCATTATTTTACCCTTCGTACATGTAAGGTGCATATTTCATGTTCTATATGTAACAAATTTTTCCTGTAACAACATTTTTTGCTCTTCCCTTAAGAGTTGTTATATAGAGACTCCACTATATGATTATTTTTGGCAGTAGAATTGAATTGTTCCTTATACGCAAATGAATTACGCAAAGAATTATTATACCGAATCAGATCCGCAACCGGGAATGGAATAAACCCTCCACTTTCATTGTTTTCCCCTCAGAATTTTGCAAAAATTTGTACACTTCTAAGAATCGGCGTAATAAGCACATGTTAGAAACGTGGAGTAGCTGTGAGACGGCCGTCCTCCTGAAAAAAAAAACAAAGTTCCTCTCTGGACAACAGAAATACTTTCTATGGACTTTTTTCTACCACGGCTCAACCTTTGGCTTTTGCTATGCTGTTTTTCCGCCAGCAAAAATATGGGTCTCAAATAGCAGTCATGGATAGGTGGCGGGACAGTTTAAATGTTGTGGTTTTGTCGCGTTGCCTTTTGCCTTTTATGTTATTATCAGTTGATTTCCTTCTGTGGAAAATTTACCCAGAAAAAAATGAAATATTAAAGAGGTGAGCAAGCCCATTATGGAGGGCTCTAATACATGCATATATCTATACATATACATGTATTTGCTAGCATGGAAGGTACCCCTTTCACATCACAGGTAAAATCCTATTTACGAGCAAGTCCATGGGCGTAAATACAAGTTGATGGGTGAATGTGAGCATTTAACAATATGTAGGACGGTTAAAAATAGATTTTTACCCGGAAAAATCAAGGGCTATAGACACTCATGATTACTTTTGGTAATATTGGTGAAACTCAAGGAATGACATCCGATAAAATATGAATTAAAATTCGAATTAAAATACGCGTTTTTCTAAAATCTAAAATATGAATTCTAATTCCAATACAATTTTATTCAAATATTCAGACATAAGAATACGTATTCAAATACTTTTAAACATTTATTTTTCATGCAATCTGGCATCATTTGTAGCTTAAAATAAACGCTATTTTAATTCGAATTTATAATTACAAATACATCCGAAATTCAAATTCGTATTCAAAAATTGACATTTGAATTCCGATACTTTCCGATTTGTATTCGAAAATTCTTCTATTATGTTACTAATTCCGGCTTTCAGGCAAGTTGTTTTTGTTGCAAAATCATGGTATTGTAACTATATTTTTTCATTGGCAGTATTACAACAACCTTTTGAATTGAATCAGCCTTTCTTGGAAGCAATCGGCTCGTGATTCAGCGGGATTCAAAACGCTGAATCCAATGAGGTTTCAAATGAGTTTAAAAACAGAAGCTTAGTTCAAAAAAAGTCTGTTATATTTTGAAGAAATTTTGCCTGTATTAAAAATTGCAGTAACTGCTATAACAGCAGCAGTTTTCCTTTCCTAGACCACATTTCTCTCACTATAGCAGTATTTTCTTTCTATAGCAGCATTCAGTCACCATCAAGTACCCATTTAACATTAAAGTTTTCTCTATAACAGCACTTGAACTTTTCAATGACACAAATTCATTCCTTTCTCAACAAAAATTCAACATTTTTAGTGAAATTGCGTAAATATTGATATATTTTATAACATTATGAAGGTATTACCTGGAGTTGGTCTGGATTAATTAATATTATTATTTTTTACCCAATTTTCTACAACAGCATCTTGCTGTACCAGCACAATTTCATGTGCAGATAGGGTGCTATTAGAGCGAGAGTCGACTGTACATATACGACGCATATTGCCGGAGTGATTAAAAGGAGGTTTATCAACAAAAGGTCAAAAAAGGAGTCAACAGGCTCATTTGTTTAACTTCCTGCAGAAAACGTGTCAACAACTTTAATTCATGTCCATTTTGGTTGCGTTTCTTATACCGGATCTAAAATACAATTTTGCACAAAATAAACCTTTTATCGACTTTGTTTCTGGACCACAGTGCTCCTCACATGTACATGTAGTACATGACAATGTCATGTCATGTTCATGCTCAGGTCAGGTTCGTTAAAAAACCTAAAAAGTATCCAACATTTATCATGAATAAATATTGTCATGGCGTCTGGTCGCGTCGCATCAGCGCGACTCTCAGACAGCCTCCCGCTTATGTGGTATAGGAGAATAGCAAGAAAATAGCAATGCGTGGGATGAACGAACATGAAAAAAATTACATGGTCAGGATAGACAAAAATTACAAAAATAACATGAGGCAGCATAGGCAACAATTAAAGAAATTACATGAGGCAGCATAGGCAAAAATTAAAAAAAGACATGAGCCAGCATAGGAGAAAATCGGAAAAATGCACCCGATTTTTTCGATTTTCGCCTATGCTGCCACATGTTATTTTTTTAATTTTTGTCTATGCTGCCCATGTATTTTTTTTAATTCTTGCCTATGCCGCCCATGTAATCTTTTTAAATTTTGTCCATACAACCCATGTACCTACCTGTTTTCATTTTCGTCCATAATTTCTCTCTCTTCCTTTCTCTTTCCGTCGCCTTTCTCTCCTTACCTACCAATTTTCTCTTTGATGTTGATTTTTCTATTTTTTTT